>PVIA01015276.1:0-23236 GCA_004024845.1 Tonatia bakeri
AGGGAGGGGGGGTGGGAGGACTTGAATGGGAGTAGGGGGGTGAAAACTGTACTTGAACATTCATTTAAATAAAAAAAAAGAAAAGAAAAGAAAAAAAAAAAAGAAAAAGCCATACTGGGCACCCAGGCAGAGCCAAGGAATCAAATACACAGGTGAGCAAAATGCCTCCCGGAGACACACTGGTCCTCGGGAACGGTGCGGCCTTGCTCCGTGGGCCAAAGGTGACAGGGTTTCTCCAAGCGATGGGGTCTGCGCAGACCTCTGCTGTCAAAGGGACGGCCCCCAGAGGGTGGCCTGCTGCTGTCACATTGTCCAGCCTCTGGTTTCCAGGCTGGGACCAGGATGACTGGAAAGGCAGAGAGTGCCCATTTCGAACCCTCTGCCTGTCAGACGTTCGGCAGGAACCACGAGGTGATCAGATTCCACCACTTCAGCCGACACAGCATTTCCGGGGGGTTGGGGCATGGTCACCCTCTGTGCGCTGACCGGAGAGGACGGGCTTTCATGAGCCCTGGGAGTGCAGCGGCCCTGGGGTAAGTCGGGGGGAATCTGTCCTTCCAGTCACATGTGGCCGCGATGGCTGCAGGAGCTCTGCTGGGCTTCTGGGGCAAAGTGAAGGAAAAGGAGGAGGAGGAGATGAAGGGGCAGGGGGAGCAGGGAGGAAAAGTTAGACACCATTTTGGGTGCATTCCCCACATTAAAGCTACAGAAGTGGAAATTTGGAAAACTAAAGAGTCCAAATTCTCACAGTCTAGTCTCTTTGGACCCATAATAGAGGCGTGCTGATTCCCCGTCGGTTACTATTTTACTCTTAACATGAAAATTGTCTCAGCAGTGACGGCTTTGATAACCCAAACTAAGTAGCAGGACCTGATGTGAATTTTTTATTAGACAGCAAAAGACGCTCACCATGCCTTCCATCTTTTTTTACTATATATAAAAAAACTTAGAAGTGCCAAACCTCATCTTCTCCTGATTTTGCTTAGCAAGGAACTCGAGCTGCGATTCCATGCAACTATGTTTCGCAACATTAAAGTGCTGATGAGTCCGCACAGCTTGGGGGGAAATTTTTATAAGCTGAATCAATTGAATGACCTCCAAATCACGCCCGCTATCTGAAGTTGTGAGTGTGGGGATGATGAGCCGTAAACACAAAATAAACCACATAGCTGTTAGCATTGCAATAACCAGCCCCTTCCCTCAAGTGCCCTGGCCGTGTGAGCAGGGAGTAGAGGCAGCTATCTGACATGAGGGCTTCATTAGCAAAGTTAAGGCAGACTGTTGGTTCTGAACTGCTACAACAGGATGAGTCAGCCCCCATGTTCTTTGCCGCTGGAAGACGAGTGTATGTATAAGCAGGATTGTCTACAAGGGGAAGGCTCACAGATGATGGATAAGTGAGTCTTGGCAGTGACGCATTATCGGAATTGGCAATCGCTGGGGGAAATATTGACAATCGTAGGTTCTGGAAAGAGCAGCTCGGAGTTTATCTCATACCGTAACTGCGGCTGAGCAGCGGGGGAAGCTTCCTGTGCAGGGTGGGGGTTTAATTGGGTCTCTATGGATGGGAAAAGGGTAATAAATGGGAGAAGAATTTCCTAGGAACACGTCCAAAGTAAACTACTGGAGACGTGTGAGTCTCCCATTTCTGCCGCCCACTCCTCCCTCCGAGCAGAGGATGCACTGATGTAAACAAATGTTTGTGCTCCACGGGCAGAGGGTCCTGTTAGCCTAGAGCTGTGCCGTCAGCCACCCAAATCCTGCAGAAGGATGGAGTGGCCTGTCTCGATGAGTTCACACAGTGTGGAGGGCCTGCGCCCAGGGCCGAGGTGACAGGTACACCAGTGGCAGTGGCGGCGGCGGCGGGTCACGGAGCTCGAATTCCTCAGTCTTCCCAGGGGCCGCAGAGCAGCTCCAACAGTTGCTCTGGAGACAAGTGGGAGATGACAGAGGCCCCGAGTAGCACGCTGCTTCCTGGGTGTGTGTGTCCAAAGTCTGCCGTTGTTTCCGGGGATCACTTGAAAATTCAGCTACCAGAGGCGCAAGGTGTTGTGATGGCACCACCGTGTCTGTCTCTTACGATCGAAATCTTGATTTGGACTGGTGATCTCTATTTTGAGGGGGAAAAAACCTTCTCCTTTTATTCAGCAAACACTTTTGAGCACTTACTATGTACCAAGCACTAGCCAAGTCACAGGAAATACATGGGGCGTGAGCTGTGATAGGCCCGGCTCCTGATTTGCTAGAAAAGAGAGACCTGTGAATAGATGAGCTTTATACCACAACGTTTGTGCTATCAGTAGGAATGAGGTGCTCTGAGGTCCCCTGAAGAAACTGGTGGGCTTTGCTGGGGGAGGCTGGGAAAGGCTGCACCAGAGAGCTGACTCGTGAGCTGGTTTTGAAAAATAAGTACGAGTTTGCTACAGGGAGAAGTCACAGGGTCGGCGTTCCAGCCAGGTTCCAAGCCTGAGACCTGAAGAGCCATGAGACGCCCTCATGTCTGGCGATGAAGCTGCCAGGCCGCTGAGATGGGCGTGGGGGCAGGAAGGATATTCGGGATGAAGCGTCAGGAAGGGAGGATTGAGAAGAAAGCTAAACTGGATTTCAGTGTCCTGTGTGTTTGGCTACAATGCTTGATCATTGCCCCTGGGGGTAGCGGGAAGCCAACAACTATTTTGAAGGATGAAGGAAACACGATTAGATTTGTTCTGCAGGATTATCGTGGAAAGGACGAGTCGCAATGATACTGAAGGCGCGGAGGCTTCGAGGCTGAGACTAAGCCGACGGTGGCGAGAATGGAGAAGGCAGCAGCCTGGAGGTGCTGGTGAAGGGCGGGGCAGAAGGATGCCTTTACTGGAAGAGAGGTACTTGGGAGACCCCCTCCTGGAAACCCAGCTGGAGGCACTCCTGAGCATAAACAAAAGAAAAGGTTGTGCCCACGTGGGGCACTCCTGTCTTCAGACCCCGCATCTCTACTGCAGACACAGCTCACGGTGTCTGAGCTTCTCCCACTGCCGGGGGACATTTCACAGGCCCCGCTCAGTTAGGAGGGGTACGCACCTGCAGGGTCTGAAGGGATGCCGTCCTACTGTCAAAAGATGCCCTCCTGGGTCCGCACTCCCAGTCACGCTGCGTCAAGTGGGGGAGAGGCGGAAAGATGCTGAATTCAGAGAGGCACATGAGCGGGTGCAAGCGCCCAAGAAGGGGGCTGGAGACACTGGTCCTCCCACGTGTCACAGCCTACGCTAGGCTGATGGGATGCTAGGCCTGGAACAGATGGACAGCGGCGAACGTCTCAGAGGGACAGTTATTCATGAGAGGAGCTCACTGGCTGTGTTTACTCAGCCCTGCCAGAGGTTTTCTCGGCTTCACATCAGGAAGCGTCTGTTAGTCATCTTCCCACCAGATGCTAAATCCCTAGTGAGTTCTGCCCCTGCAAAGCGCCCACCACACTGCTGAGCGAGTCCACATTTGAAAGTGGACCTCGGCAGGGGCCCCGTCTGTGCCACTGACTGGTGTGCATCTTCGGGACACGTTCTGGAACTCTCTGGGCCTCAGCTCCCTGTTCCGGGGCGTGCTGCGGTAAACGAGTGAGTCGGGGCACACGAAGCACCTCCCACAGTGCTTCGCACATGAAGATACGTCGTCACCGTCACCCGCTGAGGGGGATGGCGATGTCTGGCCCGTGAGGTTTAGGGGTTCACTGGGAAGATGCATTTAGGTCCCTAGTACAACATGCTTAGAAAAAGAGGTGGATTTTCCCCACCCACAGGCCTGACTGTTTGAGTATAAAGCAGCATCTTACAGGATGCTTGTCTCCACCACTGTGCTGAGTGTGACGAGCGGAATTAAATTTAGAAATCGCAGGGACATATTTTAACCCCATTACTGGGAGGCCTCTCCAGGTTATCTGATGCCGGGCATACTGGGAAGCTATCTGGGCGGCGTGCTGTCGAGCCCACTCTAAGCGCTGACACATGCCCTTGTCAGAGGAATCTGGCATCGAGTCCGAGCCCAGCAGAGGTTGCTAAACCGCAGGCGAGAAGTCCAGCGGTCTGCGTGGTCAGACACGCCCTGCCCCCGGGGCACTCTCCTCCTTCTGTGGCCTCCAGCTGGCGACTCAACTCTGCTCCCTCGGGAGGGTAGGCAGCAGAGGAGGGAGGTCAGAGTGACCTGGAGGAACAATCAACCGCGAAAGCTCAAGGGCTTAAAAACAACACACTTTTACTCCTGGAATGTAGCAGAATCGGGGGTGGGGAGGGGACTCAGTTTATCCCAGTCGCTCAGATGACACAGCTCTTATCACCTTTCTCTTGGCATCATCCAGAAAGAGAAAGCCCTCAGGGTCTCACCGTAAACACAGAATGCTCTAACCGGAAGGGACACACATCGTTTCACCCATAGCTCACTGGTCAACCCGGTTCCCATCCTCGCAGTAAACGAGCTTGTGTGTGGGAGCCTCCCCCAAGGCCAGGATGGGGTGGAAATGGGAATACTTGGCGAAGAGCCCCAGCGCCCCCTACCGCTGTTGAGCCCGACATGGGATTGACTGCCTGGGACAAAGCAGTAAGTTTGGCCCCCGATGACACTCTTTCTCAAACCGGTTTGCAGGCTCCTGTGTGGTCTACACACAGACCCTCGAAGGACTTTGAGTGTCAGGTGAATACAAAGGAGACCCAGACTCAGGATCGGCATTCTCCCAGGATCTGCGAATGGGACTGGCGCAGAGAGCCGACAGCACCCCCCTGAGGGGCGATTCTGCGGGCGACAAGCCTGGAAACACGAATGCTGTCTGCTGTGCAGTCACCGAAAACGATGCACAAAGAAAAATCTCTCACTTTCCATAGTTCCCACGGCTTTTCCTAGTCCTAGACATTAACCCTGTGACTCCCAGGACGCTCCCAAGTAGAGCTGCTCAGAGCCACCGAACAGCCACAGGGAGACAGAGAACGTGGGCTGGACCCAGAAATGAAGGCGCGAGCAGGACCAGGGGGCCTGGCATTTCAGGAGCCTCCTCCTGAAGGAGCCTTCCTTCTTAACAGTCACTGGAAAACAAGGGCACGCAGAAGAGGAGGCTTTGGTGTCTGCAGCTCAGCTATGGAAAGACAGCTGAGCTCAGCACTGGCTGGTGTGGTTCAGTGGGCTGGGTGTCGTTCCCGGTTCGATTCCCGGTCAGGGCACATGCCTGGGTTGCGAGTTTGGTCCCTGGTCAGGGGGGTGTGCGAGAGGCAACGGATTGATCTTTCTCCTTCTCTTTTTCGCTCTCCTCCCCTCTCTCTAAAATCAATAAGCACGTCCTCGGGTGAGGATAAAAAAAGAAAAAGTAATTCAACCCGCTGTACCACATTGACTGAGGGTTAGAATGACAGGCAGCAGACGGAAGGCCTGCGGCCCTCTGACACACAGATATGCTAAAAATAAAATACGCCTTCTTCAAATGAAATTTTTAAAAAGGTCACTGACTTCAACTTTGCTCTCAGTAAAACTCAGATCTAATCAGAATGAGTTGGTCGTGCTGAGGACGGACTGATGACTGATTTCAACTTGGAAGAGCTTCCATTTTAGTGAGCGAGACTCAGCCACAGTGTAGTGGGTGGAGAACATCAGGCTAAAAATTAATTTTTCATCGGGGAGATTAAAATAAACGTCTCTAACATCTGACTATCAAATGGCAAGCGAGCCACGCACACACCCAGCCTGAGCGCTGGGCCCCGTGACAGGTCCCGAAGGAGGCTCAGTGGCCTTCCAGTGCGTGCTGTGGCTCCCAAGGGGCTGGTTGGTCTCCTCGGGGGACGAGGCTGTGTCTGGGGTGGGGCTGCTGGCAGGTGGAGTGGTTGACAGCAGCCGTGACCAGGTCAGCTGTGGGGTCAGGGCCCACGCAGGCCCTGCACCAAAGCCTTCACCCCTGTCCACAGGTCCGGTCCACTGCGCCTGCCCAGAGGCGGCTGAGGGTAGAGTCTGCACGATGTCCACTGGCTGGGCTGCTCTGTCTCTCGGTTGTTTAGTGTCTCTGCCATGCGATGAGGTCTGTCTTGGGTGCTGAGATGAGATACAAAGATCTTCATGCTTCACACCCACTCCCTTCAGTCACCCATGTGCCTCTTCTCCGGACTCTTCTATCTGTGACCACGTGTTTCTTTCTCCAGGTCCTGAGATATGGAGCCGAGCTACTCACCATGACCTTGGGTCTGTGTATATTCTTATTTGGGGCCGCTTCTTCTCCACAAAGACAAGCACACCCTCCACAAAGCTCTGCCTGTTGTGAGAGTCTCCCCTCATGCTGAATCGTAGGTGTTACGCCTCAGCAGGATGAGATAGCAGCAGGCCTTTTCTCTTGCACCCCCACACTGAGGTGACCCACCCATAATCCAAGCGTGATCTTCCCTCTTCTCCACCAGCTCATCATAAAGGAATACCCCTCACTCCACTCCACCTCAGCCCTGTTGCCATAGGTGGGAGGTAGCAATGTGGCTCCATGCCACAGTGTTCGGTGGCACGTGGGGCTGGGACACTTCCTAGTGGAGCTTACTATGTCCTCTGGCCCACGCTGCCATGGGCTTGCCTGCATTCCCTTCCATGTCACACTGAATTGTGGCTGGGCCCACTAGATCTCAGCACTTGGGGGCTCTGACAAAACTCCAGAGAGGCTCCGGCCACACAGCCACGTGTTGTCTCGTGGTCAGGTCCTCCGCTGCAGACCCTCGGGCCTGGTCACAGGGCAAAGCTGTTCTATGAACACTGTGTGACCCTCCCTCCTGGCTGAGGGCATGCTCTGGCTCTTGCCTGGATCTCCGCACTCAGATGCTCCTGGCTTTAGGGACCAGCCTGTCCGAGCAGCCAGGAAGGATGAGCTACAAACACCTCTTTCCTCCCCAAGGAAGCACATGCGTGGTGAGCTTTTTCACTAGATGGTAAAACACGAACCTCACACTTCATTCTTACATAGGAGCCGGTTGCTTTAGTAGTTTTCCAATGCCTGGATGTTCAGACTTAATACTGAATTTTAACTTTTGATAATTAAACTTGTTTTGCATGGGTGTCTAATATTATGTTTTCTTTTCCAATCTCCCCTTCCAGGCCCGTCCCCTACCAACATCATCACCACTATCACCATCACACATTGCTAAACAGGTCTGAAAGTGTGGCTTTATCCTGATTTTTATGCTTCAGCAGTTAGAAATTGGCTTGTCATTCAACACAGAAATTGTCACGATAATTTGATGTTACTGGTTAGGGGGCATTCTTTTCTTTGTGTATGTTTATGATATGATGGTTGCTATAACAACAGAGCCATGGATTTTTAACAGTTTGCTGATACTTAAGGAAAGCACTTATAGGGCGAATTTTCAGACAAAAGCTCATAGTTTCAATTATTCCGACTATTGGGTATTTGCAGGCATACAGGCTGTGACTCTATTCCAGAAACGTGAAGGCAGTGATCAGTCTGTCGGGAAGGGTTCAGCACCCATGTTTCTACTGTAGGCATACAATTTCTGAGTGATTTTGTATGATACAATGGCATTCCCATAATTCAGCACTGACCGGCTCCTGTCCAGGCGGGGTCATCAGGGTCTCCCCATGTGCCCTTTGAGGATTCTAACAGCGTAAATGAGAAGGGGAATTTTGTCATAAGTAGACCGAACAAGGATGATTCTTCTAGGAAAGTAGGAACACAGAAAAATGGGAAAATGCTAGTGTAAAAAGGAGTTTCTTGTTTTCTGATGACTCTGAGATTCTAGTAGGTACATGTTAGAGAATGAAAAGATGTCTAGAATTTGTGTATTTGAAGAAAACATGATCTCTTTGTGGAACTTGGGTGCTGAGCACTAATGTGTCAGCAAGATCGCTCCTCGATAAGGCAGACCACCCGACTTTTCAAGAGACTGCTACCGGCCCTTTTGTGTCCTCCTCAGTACCCCCCTCCCTTTTCCCCATCAGTTCTAGCAGCAGTATGGGTTTGCTTGCTATTGTAAAAAGTCTGTTAGGTAATTAGATGTCTTACTTTGGTCAGTAATATCATGGTTCTTAAAATAAATTTCACTGAGTGATCAAGTGTCTCTGGAAAATATTCCGAGGACATCATAACTCTGTCATTGACTTTCTGTAGAAAAATTTGTTTGAATCTTCTATAGTGGCTGGTGAAGGGGGAAGAGGAGAAGGAGGAAGAGGAGCACAATAAAAAGTTACTGAATGCTAAAATCTGTTAGATTTATTGTTGCGATATCAGAATCACTGCAGAAGTTATTTTAGTGCCGGGCTGCTCGTCCTTACTGACCGCAGAAGGTACAGATGGCGACCTGGGGGTAGACGTGACACACGGCTTATGACTCACAAAATGAGGAGACGTTCCTTAATTTTTATATCATACTCTCAGACAAAATGGGTGTAATGTCTGACATAGCTGGGTGCATACCAGGTGCTCAGAAGACACCTTTTGATAAATTGATAAGTAACTCACTAATAATTAACAGTGTTTCAACATCTCTCGGTTCTAGTCTTTTCCTCAGAACTCTGAGCCTTGGAGAAGGCATCTGTAATTTCTTTAGAGTCTCCAAAGACCTGTTCAGCAAGCGGATGCTGCCCGATGGGAGAGTAGGGGCGTCTGAGGCAAGGGAAGGGGTGACTGGTCTGCACTGGTGAAGGGAATGCAGAGAGCAGAATGGGGAGAAGGCCAGAGGCGGAGCCCCAGGCACGAACCTTGTCTCGGTAAAAGAGGACCCCCACTAATGGACGGCAGTAATACTGCCCAGGAGCACATGGCTGCAGGGAAAATGGGAGGGTTTTCTAAAAACGACAAGGTGCCCACGGAACCTGCCAGAAGGTGAGGTCAGCAGTGAGTCTCAGGCATCTAGCTTTGACATCAATGTGAAGAAAAGCAGAGAAAACAGAGGAAGATGTTTTGGGAGATACACGTTCGAGGCATTTACAAGGTGAATGTAAGGACAATGACAGGAACCTTGCCCGGCGCCATCAGACCACATGCGGGGAGGGGCCCAGATGTGAACAGAGAGAACTGCTGAAGACAAAGCTTTGGATCTGACATTGAGATGCGGACAAGGTTTTCTCCATGTTCGCTAAAATGCTTAACACAAACTTACTGAGATATCTCACACTAAAATGTGATTCATTGCCACTCATGACGTGCATGTGTTAAGAATACACTAATAATAACAAAACTAAAAAATAACACTAATGAAGAAGTTCCCAGAAGACTATCAGCTGATTTCTCAAAAGGAACTTTGCAGGCAAGAAGGGGCTGGAAAGAAATATTCAAAGCGATCAACAGTAAGGACCTATAACCAAGATGACTCTATCCAGCAAAGCTATCACTTAGAATTTAAAGGCAGATGAAGTGCTTCCCGGACAAGGTAAGCTAAAGAAGTTCATTATCACCAAGCCCATATCATAAAATGTTAAAGGGACTTATTTAAGAAAAAGATCAGAACTATGAACCTTAAAATGATGTCAAACTCACAACTATCAACAAGTGAATCTAAAAGACAAAAACAAACTAAGCAAACAACTAGAACAGGAGCAGAATCACAGAAGTGGAGATCACATGGAGGGTTATCTGCTGGGAGGGGAGAGGGTAGACTGGGGGGAAAGGTACAGGGAAAAAGAAGCATAGACAGGAGGGACAAAATAGACAGCGGGAGGTTAAGAATAGTATGGGAAATGGAGAAGCCAAAGGACTTACACACACAACCCATGGAAATGAACTAAGGGGAGCATCACTGGAGGAAAGGGGGGAACCCGGCGGAGAGGGGGAGAAGGGGACAATTGGGACAGTTTTGAGCCCACGTGCAGAAATCAGTCTGTTTGCAGACAAACTTTCACCCACGTGAGACGGGTCTCAGGCTCTCCCTGCACAGAAGCAGCCTGGTGCACGATATTTGGCTGTCTCTAGCTTTCTCTCCCCTGCCTTGATTATATTTATGCCTAAATAAATATTTACCATGGGGACCTGTTTCCCATCACTTTTCATGACATAATTTTTCCTTAATTGTCCTTAATTTTTATTCATTAGTTAGTACCCATTTCCTTTAAACCCCTTTTTCCTGGACAGGCTTTCACCTGCCTTCCCTGAGTTGTTTTTCAGGAGGATCCTCAGTACCTTCATGAAAACAGATTTGCCCAGACCTATTCAAACATGCTGGAACTGCTCAAGGGGACGCACTTAGCTACTGGCTGAGCTTTCCACTCGTGCGGGGAAGGATCAGAGCGAAATTTTGCCACAGGAACCTGGGCTCAGGGCTTGAAAGGGTGGGGCTGCTGGCGGTGAAGGTCGCCACAGGCAGCTTGTGGGATAAACTGTTTCTTGTTTATGAGATTTAGAAGCTTCTTTTCCTCTTTTTCACCTTCTTTATTTTTCATTCTTTTGTTTCCTTATCGTCAGAGAGGGTAATTAGCTCTCATTTCTACGCAGAGAACACAGCCCTTTCTGGCCCCCGGGTTGGATTTATTTCCCATTTCGAGAGGAATCAGGGCAGAGAAGATGGTCTCAGAATGTCTTATCTCTGACCCGACTTACCCACTAAGATTTTAAACTTCATTCTTTTAAAATAGTGTAAACACAATTGTTAAAGGACTTTTCTTTCAGTTTTCGTCAGATCCGAATCTTGAGATTTTTCGAATTTCTCGAATCTGGGGAACTTCCCAGAAGAGCGGGAGTTTCTGGTGGTGCAAAGGTTGTCAGAGGCTTTGATCCTGCGTTCAGGGTGCGGTGCTCCCCCAGAGGTGCGGCGCCTGCAACTTTCACTTAGCTGGTTTGTTGCTATTAAAAGGGAATTGTTTTATTTCCCTTAGACAATAGAAAGGGATTTTTTTCCCCCGCTGCATTTCAGTGATACAAATCTAAAGATAACACATCCCAGTAATACAAGCATTTGGGTGTTACTCTTTCCTCTGTGAAGAGAATAAACAACTCCATTCACAAACTGCCACCAAATATTAGGGATTGGAAACTCAGTAACAATAATTGATATGTTATTTTTCCTGATGTTTTTCTGGGCTTCTTTGTTGACTGGAAATTTTGTTGCGAAATGAACGCATAACGATAGAACTTTGAACTAGAAGAAGCTTTATTCAACCCAAACACCTTCCTGCCTGGCAAAGAAGCAGCAAAAGCCCAGAGGTGTAACGGGCCCAAAGACACAGTGCTGGTTAGTGAAAGGCCTCATTTTGCAGTTTCTATTTAATCATATAAAAATGACTGTTTACAGTGGGCATCGATTTATGCTGTAAATATTCATATTCAGGCAGATCATAAGGAAGAATTTTGCAGCCACTGCACGCACACTAAGTGACATCCTAAGCCCCGTCTACTTTCTGTCCCCATTTTGTTACAGCGGCAAAAAGCCCCTCCTCTTGCTCAACATAAGTTCTGGAAGGAAAAGGGAGGTGAGAGTTATATAACAGATGTGATTTAAAATGTGCATTTATGAGAGAAGTGCTGAAACCTGTCCAAAAAACAAAAAAACGCATCCTATTTTTAGGAACTCCGAAAGGTCCTCGTGCTGCTGACCTTACAGACCAGGTGCCTCACGCTACCAAACTCAGGACACTTATATTCACTCCAGCTTCATGTGGAACGTGGCACGTTTTACATCAGTGGAAGCAGGGGCCTCCTTACCAAATAGGGAGATCTGTCGAAACCTGAAATAACCCAAGACCAAGGTAAGGAAGAGTTTCTGGGGCAGAAAGGGAAAGTTACTATTACTGTCACAAAGTGATCCCATGTCTTTGAGAGCACTGCTCTGCAGGAACAGAGAACTAGGAATCCTTCCCTGGATGTCCTCTCCCCAGCTGAACTGGCATGTCCCTCGCACACGACACCCATTTCAACTGCAGGGTGCTGGGCGGAGCCCCTGAGCACCACCCGAGTCCCTCCAGCCTCGCCTCCAACTCCAGCCACCGCTGCAGTGGCCTGTCAGACACCCACACCACCAGTGCCACGCAGGAGCCCATGGTAGTTTCTCCCCCATGCCTCTCGCTTCTGGCCTTGCCTGGAGCTTCTCCAAGGCTTCAGGTGAGGGACATCTAGGTCCCTTACGGAAACCTGCTCACCACTTGGTGCCAGTCGGGGAGCCAGCAGAGAAGCAGCACCTTTGGGCTTCCACAGATATTTACATGGGTCCAGCACAAATAATGCCCCTTTTCTAATTACATAAAAATCTTTCATTACCAAACCATAAACATGTAGTTCTGTAAAACAACACCACACTCAAACACGCCATAGGACTTTTTAGGTGAAATGTTCAAATTGCTGTCCACTTCCTGCGAGACATTCCCGCACCCGACCCACCAGCCACACTCAGTGGTGTTACTTCTGCTGGGCCCTGTGTTTGTGTCACGGATCCGACGCACTCGGTGTGGGGTGCCCGCAGGCTGCCGCTGCGAGGCTGCTGTCCTCACGACAGAGGCGGTGTTCTGAGGTTCTTCCTTCCTCACTCGGCTGCAAGCTCAACAGGGGCCAGGTCTTCACCTGGCTTCTGGTGTATTCGTGAATGCGTCTTTGCCACCTGGAAGGGGTCTGGTAAATGAGCATTTGTTAACTAAATGGGTCAGAGTGCTGGAACTGGCACACTGCTCTCAACTACAGGTGCGCATGGCGTGCACGTGGGTCTCCGAGGTGGAGACTGGGACTGCGCTCCCTTAGCGCTTTAGGAAGTAATCTTTAGAGAGAGAGAGAGAGAACACAGTGAAATTTTCTCGGGTTTTAGGAGCTATTTAGCTCCTCTTAATAAGTTAAAAACCAACAGAAATGATATTATGAAAAATTCAAGGCTGTGCATGCAAGAAAATCAGCTCCCTTTTTGCCGTGGGGCCAGAGAGGGCCAGAGGGAAAAACAGCCCAAGCACACCGGGTTGCTGGCCACCAAGGAGGGACGAGGGTCAGTGCAGACCACCCAAAGCAGACGGCATCCCCGTGCTCTTCTCCCAGAACGGCACGCTGAGAGCTCAGCTTGGCGAGGAAGGAGCATGGAAGCCACGGTGAGGTCATTGATAGGGTACTTGAACCCTTCTGCTTTCTCTGCAGAACAAATTCATCAGACACGGTGGTCTGCTCGGCAGGGACGTGTGCTTGGCCAGAGGACACATCCTCAGATAGGGGCAGACCCGAGGATTTCAGGGTCTCCCGTCCACTCCCTGAGTCACCCTCACTGGATGATGGTGTGTGTGTGTATATATCTATCTATATCTATGTCATCTATATCTATATCTATCTATATATCTATCCCTACCTATATATCTATATCTGCATCTATATCTATATATCTATATCTATATATAGAGAACTCCATTTATGTGTTTGAAGCCACTGTTCCTTGAATCACGGGTGGTCCGGAAATAGCCTGATCATCTTCAGGACCACACGTCCCTTCTCTTCGCGGCTGAAGATTAGCAGTGAAGCTAGTTGCTCCGGTGCCTGAGTGCTGATGGGCAGGGGTGGGTTTGGTAGCTTCCTATCCTGCCTGCCAGAGATGCTTCACTGGCGTATGCCTGAACTAAGTTGTTATATAAAAAAAAAAAAACAACCCAACATTTCAAGAAGTATGTGTTCTCTTCCTGCTTATCCCATGGAAATAATTCTCCAAGACAATGTTGCCCCAGTTGTAGAAGGTCCAGGACAGGACAAAAGTGTGGATTTCCTCCCTTCTGTCACTAAATCTCAGGCTCTCCTCTGCAGGAATACTTATCCGACCCAACAGCGCAGGGGGTTCATAGATCTGACCGAAGATTAGAATTATTGTGTGCTGTTTCTCCATGACCATCACCGCACGCTGCATGCATTTTGTAAGTTACAGTGCCTCATGGCCTCAAGTCAGATCTGTTTTACCTCCAGAGAGTTCCTCCAGAGATTTCTCTGTTGTCGCTAATGTGCATTTCCTCATTGCATAGTATATCTTTTCCTGCCTATTCCTGGCACGGAGTCTTTGCCAGAAGTCTTGTGTGAGGAAATCTTTAGGATGTGGAATGACTCTCGCATGGGCAAAAGTATTTTGTCCCAAAGACACTGAGCAGCCAGGCGCAGTGTTTCTCACGAGAGGACCATGGGGCGGGGGAGGAGGTCTGTTCTGTGATCACAGCAGCGCCTTGACTGACACGGGAGAGAGTGCCTGGTGTTTTGTCCGTTGCCATGGACTTCCAGGCACCCACGAGACATTCCTTTTCATTATGCTTCGCAAAACTGGAAACTCCCGGAGAAATTCCCAAGTAGGCTCAGTGCTGCCAGAGGGAAAGGACAACTGAAACCAGGGCGCACAGGATGGGAGAGGACCCCGGGTGAAACTGGGCCACAGGAAGCAGCCCAGTGGAATGGGGGTGAGGTCCCTGTGAGTTTGAGAAGTGCAACAGTGTGAGCTCCTGGACACAGAGACACACGGAGCCTTTTCTTGTCTACACTCAGTGAGGGAGCCTCTCTTGAATAGCAGGTCTGCTCAGCGCCGCCGAGACTCTGGGGAGTCCTGCAGCGCTCTCTGGAGGGTGCCCGCCCCAGAGGGCCTACGGCTGGGCAGGGAGAATAAACTCCGTACACCTGAGCCACGGGAGAAAGCAAGATGGTGTTCAGTGACTCTAAGTGTTAAGTTATAAGTCCTGTTAAATTCATCCTGTGAACCTGACTGGGAAGGGTCCATGGGGACGGGTGTAGGGGTGGGGGGTTCCCACTAATTGGGTAACTTTCTCTTTGGCATCTGAGTGGTGGTGACCTGGGTGTCCTCTTTATAATCGTCTGTTAAGTTGTTCCTATACTTTTATTTACTGCTGTTTATAACTCACAATAAAAAAGACAGAGGAGAGAGAGGAAAGGAGACGAGGAAAGCCTGGACTGATCAGGACAAGAATGTGTGGAGGACACAGGACTGAAGTGGAGGGCAGACCACGCTAATGCCATGTGACCAGGCCGCGCAGGTGGGCTGCAGGGAGGGGGTGCTGACGAGAGTGGACCTGAAGTTGGGGGTGGAGGGTGGCTGGGAGGTGCAGTAGCTCAAGTACAGCCGGAAGGGTTGGGCGTGAGGGGTTGGAGGGTTGGGGGCGAGGACCCGGCCGGCGAAGGGTGCGGAGGGGTCTGCGCCTGAGGTGGTGAGGGATGAGGACTCCTGAGCGCTGTGGTTTGCAATGGCTGCCCTGGGCTGTGGCAGGCTTCGGAGACCAGACTGGGGTGGAAGCAGCAGTGAGGAAGGAAAGCAGGAAGTGTGGCATGTGGAAGGTGAGGGTCACCTGGCCGTAAGACTGGAGAGGGAGTGGGGGTGGAGAACAACACAGAGCAAATGGGGGTACGTGGGGGACGGCAGCCCAGGAAAGGTTGAGCCGTGACAGAGGAGCTGTGAGAAGTACGAGCTGGTGAAGGAGGGGAGGCAGTGCTGGCTTCTCAGACACAGAATTGAGACGACGATGACAGGCCGCACCGACAGGGGGAAGACAGACCTAAAGCACAGAGAGAAACTGTGCCGAGCACGCTCCACTGTCGAGTGCCACGCCCAGAAATGCATCCCGACCCCGGGTACCAGGACGCGGGATGCACCCAAGCACGCTTCTCCCGCACCCCAGGCAGGGCTAGAGCCCAAGGCCCCGCCGAGGTCTTCCCGTCCGTCTTCATCCCTGGCACTCTGCGAACACCCTAGTGCCACCGCGAGGCCTGCGAGTCTCCTCGGAATAGGAAAGCAGGCATTCCAGCTGACTTCTATGCACGATAACCCGTCTTCACCACTTTTAAAGTAGTTTTGATTTTGGGTCTTTTGTGCAAATTTGGAGATTTATACTGTAGAAGTGGAAATCTACAAAACTCCAAAGGGCAGATAAAATCAAGGAGGCAGAGTTTGATTAAATAATTTAAAAAAGCACTTTCTAAAACTGTGATCTACCATAAATGGAAAAAGCTAATTATATTCCCTCTTCTGGAAATATTTTAGCAAAAGCTTGACTCTGTGGAGATCCTATATATAGGACTCTTCCTTGGAGTCGGTGATGGGAGTTAAAGGGCTCTACAACACTTTTATACTTACTCTCCCCCTCGGGCGCTGAGGGCAGGTGAGGAAAGGTTTGACTAATACCAAGAAGTGTGCTCATTTATTCACTCGAGGTTTTGTGCTTCTCCTATGGGCCAGGTGCTTGGCAAGGCACTGGGATGCAACAGTGGAACAGACGCCGGCCTTGACCTCTGTGAGCTTACAGTCAGCCTTGTAAGGAATACAGTGGACCGAGTGTGAAAGCTACCGCCGAAGAACACACCCAGGACTCTGGACACTGACCTCAGTCTGGAGGGGTCAGAGGAGACATGTGAGAAATGACATGTATTCTAAAACGTGTCCTTGTAGGAGAGAAGAGGGGGGTTGGAGATTTGAGAGACAGCAGGGGTGCAGGAGTGCAGAGGGAAGGTGTGTGAGGACCCAGGAGAAGGCCGCTGTGTGCACGCCAAGGAGAGAGGCTTCAGAGGAAACAACCCTGCCAACACCTTGACCTTGGACTTCCAGCCCCCAGAACTGGGAGGAAACACATTGCTGGTGGTTAGGGCACCGGCCGGCAGTGCTCCCTTATGCTGCTTGAGCGGACGGACGAAGGCAGTGGGGGCAGGAGAGGGAAGCCTGTGGCGGGAGGACAAGCACCTGCGTGTGGAGTGCCAGCCCGGTGGTGGCAGCGGAGGGGCCGGGGGGAAGCAGGCTGAGCCCACAGGCAGCCCCGAGGAGGATGCAGCTCCATGGTGAGCAGTCTCGGGGGCACAGAGAGGTCACAGGCACAGAGCGAGGTGATCCCACTGGCCTCTGAGGAAGCACCTCACCGACACCATAATGAGCAGACTTGAGCGGGCAATGCCGGAGACCCAGAGGGCAACAGAAGGCCCAGGGCTTCGGGGTCCTGCACACCGATGCTCTGATCCTAACTCTGCCTGGGCAAGCTCCTCCCCTCCCTTTGCTTCCACGTCCTCCCTGGTAATTTCAGGCATAACAAGTCTTCCCCCATGGGAGGATCTGAGGATTAAATAAACCGGCATGTGTGAAACGTTTAATTCTGGAAATACTGAGTTTGAGGGACCCCTGGTACCGTTAAAAAGAGCGGTGTCATCCAGAGATGAACATGGGCACTGGGGTTTGGGACAGAGGCTTGGGCTGCAATACAGACTCGATGAATGAGACTGTCCCAGAAAGTGGGAGGGCGGTGGGAGGCAGAGGCAGAACTGCAGGCACAGGGGTGAGCAGAAGAGGAGGCAGGTCAGGAGGCCAAGAAGGAACCAGAGAAGTAGTGTAACAGTGTGCAGCCAAGAGGTGGGGCCCAAACAGGGATTTGGAGTGGCGTCCAGAACTCAAGGTGCCCAGGAAATATTAAGATGTCCTCACCCCTTCCCCCAGTGGTGTGAGCTGGGGGAAGAGACACATGTAGCAGGGCCATTGAGAGCCATTTTGCATAGCAACAGCTTTGCAGCTAACCTCTGGTGTGGTCATTTAACACATCTATAACCTTTAACTGGTTGCACAGATATGTTAAATAGCTGTGGCCATGCTCGGAACCAGGAGAATGGAAGTAACTTCCCCTTCAAGATGTAACTTGGGGGCAGGTCCCCCTGAGTTACAGCACCTGCGTGAGAGCTTGGAGATGATTGGCTCCACAACATGGGGCCACACCTGCCCAGACTCATGATGGCAGCCCAGTAAATCTGGAAGGATATGAGAGTGCTGGCAAGTGTAGCCAATTTTGGGAGGAGTTGGAAATGGGACTGCAGAGGAAGATTGGCGTAGGGATTTAAACCCAGATGCAGCAGCCATTGGAGAGAGAACCACGAGGATGGGGCAGTGGAGAACCACACGGCTTTAAGAACCAGGGGGTTCTCAACATGGGGTCCACAGACCCCTCACGTGGTTTGCACACAGAACTTGAGGGGTCTTCAAATGTAGTGAGGAGAAAAATTACAGCTTCAATTTCCTAGTCTGCAATTTCACATTTTCGTCAATTGTGAATGTAGGCAAGAACTTCAGAGGATTAGTAGTGCCTGTGACTGTCAGAAGTGTATTTTCGTATCATGTTTTAGTTGTCACGGATTTCTCAAAACATCATTTGTGCTCATCACTTTTATAAAATTATGGTAGTTACCCAACCTGCTGCTAGATCTTGTTAACAAATTGAACGTAGTTTGAAAACTGTATTTAAACGTAACTAGTTTTCTTTGTAATCTTAACATATTTTGTTTTTTTAAAAAACATTATTCTGAGATGGGGTCCAGAGGCTCCCCCAGATGTCCAGGCGTCTTTGGCACAGAAGGATTAAGGCTCCCTCCTAATCCATCGCATAAGCCATGCACTGTCTTCCGAATTTTTGTTTTTTGTATGCTGCTGCCCTGGCTCTGGCAAGCAGACGTGGCCCAAATGTTCCTCCGGGGAAAACAGTTGTGTCTCTGCGTGCTTTTCTGTAGATCTGCGCACTATTGGTCCTTTTACTTTTTGCCCGGTCATTGAAACGCCGTGGATTTTGAGACGGTGCAGGTGTTTCAACCATCCATTTACGTGTTTGCTCACCATCGGCATCACTGAGCACAAGGTCCTTCGCTACACACTTGGGGATGCAGTGCTGGGCCTCCTAGGACTTCATGGCTTGGGGAGCGGTCAAAGAGAAGAGAGACAGACTCACACACAATGGTCACGGGATGATGGGGACACTGCTTTCCTGGGATATATGAAGACGTGTGGTTTCTGAGATGCCAGAGGAAGGAGTCCCTTGGAGGGGCCACTGGGCACAAAGAGAATCACACTAAAGACCGAGTTTGCCAAGACTGGATAAGTGATGTTTGTAATGCCTTAGCCCGTTTCTAAAAACTCCTTGTATACTGACTATGATGGAGTACAAGAGAGTTCTTTTCCACTGTGGTACACAAATGCTATGACCACACTTGAATAGAGCAGGGAATGAAACTGAGGACGAGATCAACTGTTTAGAACATCTTCCTGCCTCTGGGCATTTATTTAGAGAAACAAGTTCATAACTACTGCAGCTGAAAGTATTAGGCAAATATTAATGCTTTTGAAAAGCATTTTGAGATGAAGGATTGTCGGTTTTTCATAGATGAGAACCTGACATCTGCTGGCCAGACCATGTAATTCCCTCTCCAAAGGAATGGTGGGTAATAAAGCTAAAATTATTATTAACTCTGCTTCTCTGCCAAAGAAATTACATACTTGACCTGGGTTTTCCTTGAATGACCAGCAAGGTGGAGATTTTATGGAATGATAAATCTAGCTTGAGAAGTTCAAGGTTAAAGAATTTAAATACAGTGTTTAATGCAATTTCTGTAACAGCGAGTCCACTGCAACGGAGAGAAGGCTTCGCCCAAGGTCACGCCCAAGGTCACGCCCAGGGTCTGGCCGGCGCCCTGGGCCTGCTGTTCCCGGGCAGTTCAGGTGCTGACTCTGCGCTCCCTCATCTCCCCACTCAGTTGGTCCTGAATTTTACTACCAATGCAGTGGGAATATTTTGCATGTGCCTGAAGACTTTCACTTCTTTTTTTTGAAAAGTCTGGTTCAATGAGGTAAAATTTATAGGAAATAAAAACTCACCAGTTTTGGGAGCACAGCTCCAGGAGTTTTGACAAACATACAGAACCCCCCACCCCCAGGCCCCGGTAATCCCTGACCGTTCCCATCCCCACACTTCCGCCTTTCCTAGAAAGTGGCGCACATGGGGTCGCAGGGGTCACATGGCCCTCGGCCTTCCAGGCCGCCCCCTGCACCGGCTGGCTGAGCTGGGACTCAGCCCTGTGGTCGCTTGTGTCTGTAGTTTGTTCCCCTTCATCGCTGAACAGTATCCTGTTACACAGACAAACCACAGCGTGTTCACCCTTGAACTAGCTGGTGGGAGCCTGACTTGTTTTCAGCCTTCGACGATGAACCAGAGTGAAGTCTCGAGAGACATCGTGTGCAGGTCTTTTGTGGATTTATCTCTGCAGGTCTCCTGGGTAAACACCTGGGCATGGGATGGTGGGTTATGTGGTAAGGCCACATTTAAAACACTACAAAAACCTGTCTTTTATAAAAGTAATTCGACACATATGTCTTTATTTTACCCTAATTTTGGTCTAATTCTAGCTGTGTCCCATATCATTGTTGGAGGAATCTTTTGGCCAAAATAGAGTGTTAAGTCCAAGTGTGGCCCTCAAAGGGCCTCTTTTCCCCGGGTCTAGAAGAAGCATCTTTAGAGGGCTGGGCATGGCGCCCCAAGACGGGCACGGCCGTGGGTCACTGGTGGCCTGTCGCTCTGCCTCGCTGCAACCCTCTCTGAACATCGGTTATCAGTCTTCAGACATGGGGGAGTTGCGGATCCACACTGCAGGGGCACCCCAGAGGTCGTGTGGGGCCACATCCGTGTCTCCCCATAAGAGGTGCTGCTGTCGCCCCCGTCAGAGTGACTGCGTGTGCGAGAGGCCAGGGCTGCGTCCTAAGGAATAGGCGGTGCCACGCTGCGGTGATTCAGGGCTCCGCGGGAACTCCGGGGCTGCGACTCTGTCACCAGAGACCAGCGAGTTCCACTCGGCAGTCACGTCCATGATTCAAGTTTTTAAGAGACTGTTATTCTTATACTTCACCACAGGTTAGCATTTTCGTACTTAATTTAAGACCATGTCTTTTATGTCCCTGAAAATGCTGTTGTCACATAGAATGTAGTAACTATTCACATCAAGTTACATCTTACGTAACATGATATGCCTAGGCAAGGGCCCCTTGTGACTTAACTTTTGAAGGATTAATATTCTATAGCTCCACTTAAGGAATTCTTAATCAAAAACATCAAGAATAGGTTTTTAACTTTGCTATTTTAAGGTTATTTTCACTCCTTTACTGACAAGCATTTAAGGCATGGAAAACGTTCATTAATTGGGTTACACCGACACCTGCTGGTAAAGCAGTGAATTCCAGAAAAAACTGTGTTACAAGTGTCAACAGAATCAGTTTTAGTCACTACAAGTGGTACTTGTATTCAGGGTTTAAAGAATGATCGGCATGCCTGTCATTTCTGACTCATCACCCCACGTGGTCTGAGAGGGCTGGGAGCCAGCCTCGAGTCTCTCTGGGGGTTCACGGACGCCGTCGGCGCAGGGACCTGGCTGTGAGGCTCAAGGTCTTTCAAACCATAACCTCTCCCTGCCGGCGTTTTCCACCGGATGATGTCACCATCGTCATCTTCTCCTTTATCGTCCCATCATCATCACGCCTTTCTGTCCTAAATCGTGCGAGGGTAGTGATGCTGATGAAGTGTCTTCACTCTGCGAGAGGGCTCCTGAGAAATCAGGCTTCGGGCGGCAGGGAGGGAGGGAGCTCAGCCGAGCCGGACTCGTGGTCTTGTCCAGAGGCAGAACCCGGCTCCTTTAAAACCCACCAATTCCACACTCAGATTTAGGGCCGCAGAATTTTACAAGTGGAAAGAAACTTACTGGTCATTTAGTTTACCCCTCTCTTGTGTAGATGGGAAAGCTGAGACCCAGATAGATTTACAAAACTTATTCCAAAGCCAATAGGATACCAACAGCTCCTCATTTTCCCGTAACAGGGTTCTTTCCTGTATTAAAGCTGTCTTCACTAACTTTTTATTGAGTTTCTTGTTTAAAACAAAAATACTTGAGCACACATATGCAGGACTTGGGGATCTATACTCAGCTTACCCTCACCCAAGCCTCCGACTTCCACCAGAAATGTGTAACTGAAACACATACTGGATTATGTAACACTGCTCTGGAGTGCTTCAGAGACACACGTGTGTCCACGGGTCCTACCCAGGAGTGGCAGTTCCCCATCTGCTCCTCCAGACGGGAACACCGGAAGAGGCATGATCAAGAGTGAGAAATAAGCCTGAGCCAGGAACATGTCTGGCTCTCTGACCAGATTCGGGGTCACTGAATTATACCACTGATGATCACCTCAAGAGGGCCATGCATTCCGTCCTGCAAAACCAAGGCCCCTAATGACCTTGCAGGGTCCCGCATGAGCTCCGCCGGGCAGATCAGGAAGCCAGGTCCAGTGCAGTCTCCCGCGTACTGGATGTCCTCTGCATTCCATCGCAGTGAGAGCGTTTCTGAATGTATTTGGGAGGGACTGAGCAAAAAGGAAAAACGACTCATGGACGTGTGCCACAGTGTGGTGACTGCTGCGGGGAGGGGGTACAGGGCACTGAATGTAAAGAAAACATACAATAACGATTAAATAAAAATAATAAAAGTCATATGCCTCTAAAAAAAGAAAATATTAGGGTTTTATCTTGAGAGTCTTCAAAAGAGGAGAAAAGGAGGAAGTGAAGGAGGGAGAGAGGGGCAGAGAGACAGAGAGAGAAGGGGAAGTTGGGCGAGCCCCGGCAGAACAGTAAGAACTGGCTTACGAAGCAGTGTGGGGCAGAGGGGCATTTGTCTCACCACTGGAGGCCCAGCACCCGGCGAGACCCGGCCTCCCCGCACCCCTCCTCCGCCCCAGCATAACCCCCCGCCCAGGCTCCATCCCGTCCTCTACCTCCTACCCTCCCAGAGTCACCAAAGGTGCGTGTGGGTGCATGCATACACACGTACACACACATACATGTGCACACACCTATCCATTCCTGATCTTGGGGCCAAAGCCCAGGTCTTTGCAAAAGGAACAAGTGTGGACTTTTCTGTCTTTCTTTTTTTGTGTGTGTGGCTTTTGAATTTCTTATTCCTGGGACCAGAAAAGGGTTGGTTATTCCTTGACTGCACTCAAGCCTGGGCAAAGTTTCTAGAAGCACTTTAAATCTTCCTGATTTCTGCCCTCCAATTTTTTATTTGACAGTTGATTGTCTTCTCAGCTTTCTTAACACAGAGTTCCTGACATGGCCCAAACATGTCCAAACCCTGTGTCATTCTAACAGTTTGTTTGTGGGAAAGAGAAAGAAAACGTTAGGCGCTACGCAACGCAGGCAAGTCTGATGGGAAATGGTGCCCTGAGATGTGGCAGCAGTGTAGCTATGGCAACGCTTCTGGAGGCGTGTGGCAACAGGTGTCAGAAACTCAGAAAACACGTGTGCCTCCTGACAGATTCAGGCACTGACGGTCTTGGGCTGGACTTCAAAGAAATCCCTATAGACAGGCTGGCGGGTGAGGACACCTACCCACACACTTTACTAGCAAGAAACTGTCAAATAACATGGTAAGATGATCGATTACATACATGATGGCTTTTCTGGCTGATGAAATACCAAGCAAACCATGCTCTTAAAATACATGCCTGGAAAAATAGAGAGGAAGAGA
>PVIA01015277.1:0-23342 GCA_004024845.1 Tonatia bakeri
AATTGGGGGATGATTGCCTTGATCAGGTTAAATGCCCAGCTTCATACTCCAATGTACTTCTTTCTCAGCAACCTCTCTTTTTGTGATATTTGCTACTCGACTGTCTTTACCCCTAAGATGCTGGTCAATTTCTTATCAAAACGCAAGGCGAGCACGTTTTCTGGCTGTGTTCTACAGAGTTTCTTTTTTGCGGTCTATGTAACCACAGAAGGTATCCTCCTGTCTATGATGGCTTATGATCGTTATGTAGCAATAGCTAATCCCTTGCTGTATACAGTCATCATGACCCAAAAAGTCTGTATTCAGATGGTCCTGGCATCTTACTTGGGTGGCCTCATTAACGCACTGACACACACAATAGGGCTGCTCCAGCTGGACTTCTGTGGTCCCAACATTGTGAATCATTACTTCTGTGACATCCCCCCTCTTCTGAAACTTTCTTGCTCCGATGCACGCAAGAATGAGATGCTGCTTTTGATCTTTTCTGGGTTTATTGCAGTGCTCACTTTCATCATCATCATGGTCTCTTATACCCGCATCATCATTGCCATCCAGAGAATTCGCTCAGCTGAGGGGAGGCGCAAAGCCTTCTCCACTTGTGCCTCCCACCTGACTGCTGTGACCTTATTCTACGGGTCTGTAACATTTAGTTATATCCAGCCAAGTTCTCAGTATTCCCTGGAACAGGAAAAGGTCTCTGCTGTGTTTTATACTTTGGTGATCCCCTTGCTAAATCCACTGATTTATAGCCTAAGGAATAAGGATGTGAAAGATGCAGCAAAGAGGTCAATATTCGGAAAGAAGTTCTGACTTCACTTCTTTTTGTCTATGGCCTTTTCAAATATAACATTAACCTGCAAATAGATACTTCCTTTAAATTTAAATAGGATCAAAGCTGAACAACAACTAAGGTATCTACCTACATGAAATGTGAGACATGAATCATAGTTACCTATTTTGAAATTTGTATTGTTCTTAAATCTCTTCTGTAAGTTTAAAATGTTTTGCAAAAGCATACATGGGACTAGAAAGTATTATGCTAAGTGGAATAAGCCAGTCAGTGAAAGACAAATACCATATGATCTCCTTTATAACTGGAGTCCAGTGAACAAGATAAACTAATGAGCGAAACAGAACCAGAGACAAGGAAACATGCTACAGACTGATGGCTGTAAGAGGAGGAGAGGGGGATGGGAGAAGAAAGGGGAAGGGATTAGTCAAAGAACAAGTATGAATGATCCATGGGCATGGACAACAGAGTGGAGACTGCCTGAGGGTGTAAGTGGTAGGCTGAGAGGAGCGGAACAAAGAGAAAAAATTAAGGCAACTATAGTAGAATAAATAATAAAACTGTTTCAGATCAAAGGTTAGGAAAACATAAGAGAATGAGCTTGTGAAATGGTAAAATATTTTTACTTTTGGATGGATGGAGGAGCTTGTGATTAAAATCACATTTGTGCAAAAATAACAAGAAAAACGAGATGATACAGATTTTATCTGTTGATAAAATGAAGTGGCTATTACAGAAACTGAAGTGGTTTAGAACTCAGGGAGGTCTAGACATGGAGGAGTGAGCTGACTTTCATCTCACTGAGTCAGGGCACTCTCAAAAAGCCAGGCCTGTGGTGCATGGAGATTTCTGTAAGCTCTCAGAAACCAGGAAAGCTTTTGGTAGGTACTTTTAGATTAATTCACATGTGATTATATTTCCTTTTAGGGCATTAGCCATATTCTGGGCCAGAGAAGACTTGGATTAAACACACAATTAGAGACAGACAGACCATGGATGACAGACAGGTGATAGATAGATAGATGGATGGATAGCTAGTCAGTAGGTAGGTAGGTAGGTAGGTAGGTAGGTAGATAGATGATACATTATAGATGGACAGACTTAAAAGGAGAACTTCTGAAATCAGGGAGGGGTTTGGGTGGTGTCCTAAACAATACAAATATTAAATAGTTTGATGGAGGACCTACTGAATCTGAACTTGTGCCCTGTGACTGCTCTTGGGAAAAGAAAAACAGTGGAACTGTATGTAAGCAGTTACATGGGTTCACAGAGGGACTGAATTATATAGAATCTTAAACACAGTTATTTTGCCCCACAGGAAATCGGAGGGAAGGGGGTGAGTGGACAGTGCACAGAGCTGGTTTGGGCCACAGAGGCAGGCTGAAATCTCCCCCACTCTTGCTGTGCTTCGAAGACACACAGTCCTGCTCACAGGGAGTCAGCAACAAACATAATGTAGGTATCCCCAAAACACCTGCCGGACTTTAATCCTGTTCTAAGTCAGGCACAGAAGTGCTAGAATTTTCTTGAGGAAGTACAAGAAGATTCAGACTCCAGATATTCTGACTGAACTGGAAAGACAGTGAAATCGCCCAAGCTGTATGGGCTTGGTTGGTGATGTCCCACCACAGCTAAAGGCCTGGGTGATGCACAAGGCCAGCCCCTTCAAGGCATTTGCTGCAGTTTGAAGATCTACAAAGCAAGAGGTTAAGTTCACACATCCAAAGAGTTAAAACTGAACTTTCTACAGTGTTTAAGGGCAGATGAGAAAGGGGAGAGAGAGAGAGAGGGAGAGAGAGAGAGAGAGGGAGGGAGAGAGACCCTCATCTTAACCCCTTGGGAAATCTACACACCTGAAACAAGTCAAAGGAAAAATGAACTCTGACTCCAAAGTTCAGTCTCAGATCAGTTAATAATTGAGCTAACACACAGCCTGTCTTCCTTCATGCCTTTTTAAAGAGAAAAAGAAACCTTCCTCCTTGGAAAGTAATATAATCTCCAGTTTCTATGAAACTTATATTAATAGACAAGAATCAGAAAATATTAAAAACTGCAATAGAACCACAAAGCATAGAAGAGCTATATGGAGAGCTAGAAAAACACTTCAAAAAATACTATGATTAGCATATTAAAGAAAATAAAGAAAAAAGAGAAAACATTCTGAGATGAAATGTTTCAAGAGAGAATTAAATAAATTTAAACAGAAGCACTCTGTAATCTGCTTCTGTGAATTTGCTGTTTTAGAAACCTCTGCTAAGTGGAATCATGCTGTGACTGGCTTATTTCACTTAGCATAATGTCCTGCAGGTTAACCCATGTTATCACAAATGGCAAGATTTCCTTCCTTTTTAAGGTTGACTAGTACCTTACTGTATGAATGTACCACATTTTCTTTAAGCATTCACCTGATGATGGCATTAGGGCTGTTTCCCTATCTTGGTTATTGTTAAGAGTGCTGCAGAAGACATTGAAGTGTAGGTAACTCTGGGTGGTGCGGGGGCGGGGGGGATAGGGAGCTCTTGTCCCATGAGCATAAAGCTTCAGTTGTGCAAGATGGGCAATTCTAGGGATCTGCAGTATAATGCACTGTTCATTGTTAAAATACTGTAATGTGTACTTAAAATGCGTGAAGAGGTTAGATCTCCTAGGAAGTGTTCCTACACCAAGAAAACAAAACAAAGAGACATGAGGAAACTTTTAGATGTGATGACTGTGTTTATCACCTCGAATTTGGTGATGGTTTCCCAGGTGTGTGCATATGTCCAAATGCGCCAAATTTTATGTATTAAATATGCATAGCTTTTGGAACATCAATTATATCCATTAAATCTGTGAAGAAATCAGAAACAAATGGTGTTATGAAAAAAATCCCACAAAAGCTGAAAATAAGAACTCAAAAGGAGAATTTAGAGGATATCAAACAAACCATAAAGTAGGATTAAGAATTTCAAACACAAGCCAATATAAATTAATCTAAAGTAAAGCACACAGAAGGTAAACATTAGAGGATAAAGCAGAGTATGAGAGACACATGTGTGATATAGTCAAATGGTGTGAAATACATGTAGTTTATGTCCCAGAATAAGAAGAGAGAATAGATACAATGAATATTTTAAGACAAACAGACTAATTTTTTCAAAATTGATAAATCTTCAAGTTATATTCAAGAAGGGTGGAATATCCAAAGTCAACAAATGCAGAAAAACCCACATACTGATGCTTCATCATCAAAAAAAACAACAGTAAGCTCTAGGGTCAGTTTTTCAAAGAAATTATAAAATGTGGGTCAAATAAATTGACATTTTTAAAGTATGAAAGGTAAAGAAAGTAAATGCTAAAAATTCTATTATCAGGGGGAAAATTTTTTTAAATGGGCAGTAAAATAAAGATATTATCAATAAGCAAACGCTGAGAGAATCTTTCTGAGTATATAATAAGAAATAGCAAAAAAAAAGTTTTAAGCATAAATAAACTATTCCAATGTAAATACAGAATATAATAAAGAAAAGCATCCACAAGGGTAAATATGCAAAAATATTAAAAATATTGACTGAACAAGAAGTACAAACTTCAAGTTACAATGTAAGGCATGGGGTATGAAGCACAGCATAAGGGTAGAGTCAGTAATGTAATAACTATGCATGTTGATAGATGGGTACTGGACTTACTGTAGTATATAAATATCTAATCACTATGTTATAAATGTAACACTAATATGACATTGTATGTCAAATACAATAAAAAATAAACTCGAAAATATTTACTGATTAAACCCACACCAAAATTGATTTTCTAAGGGAATGTTACCTGAATGAAACAAATATAGAATGAAAATGACAAAAGTGGTAGAAAAGAATAAATAAACTGTTGACAGTTTTTTCCCAGTGTTAGGTGTGGTAAATTACTATTTTTATAAGGATACCATTCAGCCAGTCCTCAGTTGGTTTTCAGGTTGACTTTTCTATATTTTAGTTTTAATTCCAGTTTAGTTCTGGGAAGAGGTGAGTGTAACTTCCACCTACTCTGCTGCTACCTTGGATCCTCTTTAAAAAACTCAAATAAGAAAAACACATATTAAAATATATTTTGTAAACTATAAAAGCTGTAATCAAAATACCTAGATAACAGACTAAGGAGAATAAATTTAATGGTGACATCTTGATTAATTTAATAGCATACTACAAGGAAGGAATAAAGGTCAGAAGGAAAAACATAAATCCAACAGAGAGATGCTCCATGGAAAATCAGCTCTGCTGATTATTACATATGAAAACGAAGATTAGCAAACTCAACCCAGGTTTATTAACCTTGACATCACTGCCATTTCAGGCTCAGAGAATTTTTGTTGTGTGGGCATCCTGTTCCTTGTAGGTTACCACAAGATGTCAGCAACATCCCTCATCCCCGTTGAGGACAATCAAAAATGTCCCTAGACTTTGTCAAATATGCCCTGCAGCAGGGTGGGGGCACAATGGCCTAAACTGAGAGCCAACATGTACTGTTTATAGGAGATACAAGGACACAGACAGATGGAAAGTGAAAAGAAAGAAAGAGTTACTTAGGGAAAGCTGGTGTCACTGAGTTCACATTTGAAAAAATCAAACATGAAAGGGTTTATATTTTGCTTTCTTGTTTGTTTTGTTGATTAGACATTAAAATAGAGACCAAACTAACAGTAACCAAAGGGGAGTGGGAAGGGGATAATGGGGAAACAAAGAAAAGGGTCATCAAGGAACACGTATAAAGGACCCATGGAGAAAACCAAAGGGGTAAGATTGAGGGTGGAAGAAAGTGGAAACAACTGTGCTTGAACAACAGTAAAAAAAATAAGAGATATGCTATGTGAAAATCAAAAAATAAAAAACATCTATGCAGTATTTAAAAAAAGAAGAGAACATGAAGTGAAAATTATTATTATTTTTAAAAAAGGATAATTCTTAGTGTTAAAATAAAAATAATTCTAAATGTATATTTACCTATTACTTTGCTTTAAAATACTTTTAGAAAGCTGATGAAAGTGAGATAATAAATTTTATAGATCTAGCTGGAGGTTTTAAAGAAGCTCTCTGAGTAATTGAAAGATCAAGCCAATGAAAATGAAATCACACCATGAACAATGTAACTGACCTGGTTGAAATACATGGACCACCATGCCACAGTGCACAATACTCATTCTCTAAATGCACATGAAGCATTAAAAATTGACTATTGTAGTTTTGTAAATTTCTTTTTCTGATTACAGTTTATTTATTTATTTATTTATTTTTAGCACAGTAAATTTAAATAAGAAAAGCTAAGTAATCAATCCTTGTAAACTTGCAGATAAATACGTACATTCACAAATAAACTATGTTTCAAAACATCAATATGGACAGTTTTTGAAATAAATCAAATTATCTAAAGTAAGAAGAAAGAAAATAAAAATAGAACATGTATATTAGAAGTTATGTAACAGAAAATCAATAAAATCATTCCCTTAAAAGAATAATAAGTAATGAGACTGTAGCAAAACTGATCAGAAAAAAAAATGAGTAAAAACAAATTACTAATACTATAAATGAAAATAGCATTAGAGTTTCTATCACTATTAAAAAGTTTATAGGATGAGATCTTAGCTAACATAAAAAGTCCCTTTTTGTGGAAATTGGACAGAGCAACAAGACTTACTAAAACAAATACAAACAAGAATATCAAAATATTCCTAAACATGTTGAGATATTGAATTTATAATTATAAAAAATATCCTAAAAGAAAACACCAGGTTTATATGTTTCTCTGGTGATATGTTCCTGCTATATAGGCAATAAGAAATATCATTTGAAGATTCTTTCAGAGAGGAAGAAAAGGGAAAAAAAAGTGATTTTATGGAACTGCTGAAACACTGATCTCAAAACCTGAAAAGGACATCACAAAGAGAGATAATTACAGGTTAGTGTATCTTGCACCAGAAAAGTCAAAATTCTAGAGAAAATATTTGTAAGTATAAAGAAGGGCTTATTCTAGGAATAGATGGTAGTTTTGAAGCAGGAGACAGCACAGGAAGAACTCTGAGACTGCAATACTGTCACTGGCCAGCATTTAGCACCTTGGTTGCCAGGAAACACCCTTTACCAATTAGGTGGAATAAACAGTAAACCGAGGCAGGGAGGAGGAAGGAGACAAGTCTCACACGCTAACTCAGCAGTCCTGAGCCTGGTCTGATAATATTGCCAGGTGTTCCAATACCACAAGAAACACTATAGTAACAAGAAAGAAGGAAAGTCCTTGAAATTCTATGTAGCATTTCCACTATCTGGGAAAGAAAGCCTTGAAACTGTGCTTTTGTCCCAAGGCCTGAATGTGGGAGAGGGTCACCTGGTGCCCAAAGAAAAAGCCCATAAAACAACTTTGGTTAATTGCCTACCTCTGGCCACTATCTATTTTAGTAGGGAGTCCCTGATACTTACAGAAAGAGCCCATAAATAACTTTGGAAAGTGCTCCAATTTCAATTAACTGCCTCCTGTCACATATTTGTTTTATAACAGCGTGACCAAATAGAGTCTGGAGCAAGATAAGAATTCAGGTGGACAGACCCCCATTCATCCCTAAATTTGGATAGTCACATTTCTCCAGGAAAGCTGGGACCACATTTACCCATTAATCAATATGTAACTGTTTTCCTTCCTATCCCACCAACTATATAAGTCCTGAGAACAAAGGACTCTCTCTCTCTCTCTGTCTCTCTCTCTCTGTCTCTCTCTCTCTGTCTCTCTCTCTCTTTCTCTCTCTCTGGGGCTCAGGATGCTCTCTCTCTTGGGGGGCTCTTGGCTCTTGAGCCACAGGGCCTCTGGCCACCTGGCCTCAGGCTGCCCAGGGGCTTGCCACCCTGGTCTCCAGCCTCTCTCTTGCCCTAAAACTTTGCCTTTCACCCCCTACTCTACCCAGTCCTGTTCTCTTCCATGGAAGTGGACCACAAATAAACTGATTTGAGATAAGGCCCCCTTGACACAAGCGCCTTCCAGCCTAACAGATGACCTAATATCAATCTGATATGCTATAACCATAATCCCCCTAGACACAGGGTTTAGTTAAAGTGGCAGAGACCAGTAATTGCATAAAACTTAAACCGTTAGTACCAGAGGTTCAAATCCTCTCTTTAACATAATGTACCTAATTAAATTACTCTCTACAATCATCCCAGTACTCCTAGCCATGGTATTCCTAACCTTAGTAGAACGAAAAATTCTAGGATACATACAACTACGCAAAGGACCCAATGTTGTCATACCTTACGGCCTACTCCAACCAATTGCAGATGCCGTGAAACTATTCACCAAAGAACCATTACGTCCACTAACATCATCCATCTCCATATTTATTATTGCCCCCATTCTAGCCCTAGCACTAGCCCTAACCATATGGTCCCCACTACCAATACCACATCCCCTAATCAATATAAACCTAGGCGTACTATTTATACTTGCCATATCTAGCCTAGCAGTATGTGCAATTCTATGATCTGGATGAGCCTCAAATTCAAAATACACCTTAATTGGAGCCCTACGAGCTGTAGCCCAAACAATCTCATATGAAGTAACACTAGCAATTATCCTACTATCTATCCTACTAATAAACGGCTCCTACTCTCCCATCCAAGTACTAACCAGGCCCGACCCTGCTTAGCTTCCGAGATCAGACGAGATCGGGCACGTTCAGGGTGGTATGGCCGTAGACAACGGCTCCTACTCTCTAACCACCCTCATCACCACTCAAGAACACATCTGACTCATCCTACCTTCATGACCTCTAGCAATAATATGATTTATCTCCACCCTAGCAGAAACCAACCGAGCACCATTTGACCTAACAGAAGGAGAATCAGAGCTCATATCTGGCTTCAACGTCGAATATGCAGGAGGACCATTCGCCCTCTTCTTTCTAGCAGAATACGCCAACATCATCATAATAAATGCTCTAACAACAATCCTATTTCTGGGAGCCCACAACAACCCAATTATCCCAGAACTATATACCATTAACTTTGCAATCAAAACCCTCTTACTTACAATACCATTCTTATGAATTCGAGCATCCTACCCACGCTTCCGATACGACCAACTAATACACCTACTATGAAAAAACTTTCTCCCCCTAACACTTGCACTATGCATATGATATATTACTATACCAATCACAAGAGCTAGCATTCCACCCCAAACATAAGAAATATGTCTGACAAAAGAGTTACTTTGATAGAGTAAAACATAGAGGCTAAAATCCTCTTATTTCTAGGATTATAGGACTGGAACCTAGCCTTAAGAATTCAAAAATCTTCGTGCTACCACATTACACTAAATCCTAAGTAAGGTCAGCTAATTAAGCTATCGGGCCCATACCCCAAAAATGTTGGTTTATATCCTTCCCGTACTAATAAACCCTATTACCTTCTCCACAATCGTATCAACTATTATCCTGGGAACAACCATTGCAATTACTAGCTCCCACTGACTAACGGTATGAATAGGATTCGAAATAAACATACTAGCTGTTATCCCTATTCTAATAAAAACTCACCATCCCCGCTCCATAGAAGCAGCAACCAAATACTCTTTTACCCAAGCCACGGCCTCAATACTCCTACTCCTCGCCGCCACCATCGATCTACCGTACACTGGACAATGAACCGTAACAAACATAGTCAACCCTACAGCCTCAACCATCCTAACCCTCGCCCTCACCACAAAACTCGGACTCTCTCCCTTCCACTTCTGAGTCCCAGAAGTCACACAAGGCATCCCCTTATCATCAGGCCTAATTCTACTAACTTGACAAAAACTAGCCCCACTATGCATCCTATACACCATCTCCCCAGGCATCAACCCAGATCTACTCCTAACAATATCCCTCCTATCCGTAATAATCGGAGGATGAGGAGGCCTCAATCAAACACAACTTTGAAAAATTATAACCTACTCATCCATCGCCCACATAGGATGAATATCTGCAATCCTAATCTACAACCCAGCCCTTACCCTACTTAACCTTACACTATATATCATAATAACCCTAACAATATTTATACTCCTAATCACCACTACAGCCACCACAACACTATCATTATCCCACACATGAAATAAAGCACCCTTAATCGCCACCATCATAATAACCATTCTTCTGTCTCTAGGAGGACTTCCACCCCTCACAGGCTTTATACCAAAATGAATAATTCTTCAAGAACTAACAAAAAACAACAGCATTATTCTACCCACACTTATAGCTATTACAGCCTTACTCAACCTATACTTCTACATACGCCTAACATACACAACATCACTAACAATATTCCCCACAACAAACACTACTAAAATCAAATGACACTTCAAAACCACAAAACAAATAACCTATCTACCCCCACTAATTATTATATCAACAATAGCCCTCCCACTGACCCCTATTATAGCAATCCTGTATTAGGAGTTTAGGTTAACTCAGACCAAGAACCTTCAAAGCCCTAAGTAAATATCAACTATTTAACTCCTGACCACTAAGGGCTGCAAGACTGTACCTTACATCCGTTGAATGCAAATCAACTACTTTACTTAAGCTAAACCCTCACTAGATTGATGGGCTTTAAACCCACGAAACTTTAGTTAACAGCTAAACACCCTAAACAACTGGCTTCAATCTACTTCTCCCGCCGTTAAGAAAAAAAAGGCGGGAGAAGCCCCGGCAGGATTGAAGCTGCTTCTTTGAATTTGTGATTCAACATGCTATTGCACCACAGAGCCTGGCAATAAGAGGAATCAACCCCTGTCTTTAGATTTACAGTCTAATACCTATCTCGGCCATATTACCCATGTTCATTTCCCGTTGACTATTCTCAACAAACCATAAAGACATTGGTACCTTATATCTACTATTTGGTGCCTGAGCAGGCATAATAGGTACAGCACTAAGTCTTATCCGCGCTGAACTAGGCCAACCAGGAGCCCTCCTAGGTGACGACCAAATCTATAACGTCGTCGTTACAGCCCACGCTTTTGTAATAATCTTCTTTATAGTAATACCCATTATAATCGGAGGGTTTGGTAACTGACTGGTACCCCTAATAATTGGCGCTCCGGATATAGCATTTCCCCGAATAAACAATATAAGCTTCTGACTTTTACCTCCCTCTTTTCTACTTTTACTAGCATCCTCCACAGTTGAAGCTGGAGTTGGCACCGGCTGAACAGTTTACCCCCCACTAGCAGGAAATCTCGCCCATGCTGGAGCTTCTGTTGATCTGGCAATCTTTTCTCTACACCTAGCAGGAGTCTCCTCCATCCTAGGGGCTATTAATTTTATTACAACGATTATTAATATGAAGCCCCCTGCCCTATCCCAATATCAAACACCTCTATTCGTATCATCTGTCATAATTACAGCTATCCTTTTACTACTATCACTCCCGTCTTAGCAGCAGGCATTACTATATTATTAACAGACCGAAACCTCAATACCACATTCTTTGACCCCGCTGAAGGAGGAGACCCTATTTAAATCAACATCTATTCTGATTTTTTTGTCACCCCGAAGTGTATATCCTCATCCTACCTGGATTTGGAATCATCTCCCACGTAGTTACCTATTATTCAGGCATAAAAGAGCCATTTGGATATATAGGTATAGTATGAGCTATAATATCAATTGGATTTTTAGGCTTTATCGTGTGAGCTCACCATATATTTACAGTAGGAATAGACGTAGACACACGAGCATACTTTACGTCCACCACTATAATCATCGCAATCCCCACAGGAGTAAAAGTATTTAGTTGATTAGCCACTCTGCATGGAGGTAATATCAAATGATCCCCTGCTATACTCTGAGCACTTGGCTTCATCTTCCTATTTACCGTAGGGGGTTTAATAGGCATCGTACTAGCCAACTCATCATTAGATGTTGTTTTACATGACACGTACTATGTTGTTGCCCATTTTCACTATATCCTATCTATAGGTGCCGTATTTGCAATTATAGGAGGATTCGTGCACTGATTTCCCCTACTTACAGGCTATACACTAAATTCAGCATGAGCAAAAATTCATTTCCTAGTTATATTTGTAGGAGTCAACATAACCTTCTTCCCACAACATTTCTTAGGTCTTTCAGGAATACCCCGACGCTATTCTGACTATCCAGATGCATACACTACTTGAAACACTGTATCTTCTATAGGCTCTTTCATTTCACTTACAGCAGTAATACTAATAGTATTTATAGTGTGAGAAGCATTGGCATCTAAGTGAGAAGTCTCAATTGCAGAACTAACAATTACAAACCTTGAATGACTCCACGGGTGCCCTCCTCCCTATCATACATTTGAAGAACCTACATATGTTAACCCTAAACAATCAAGAAAGGAAGGAATCGAACCTCCTTAAATTGGTTTCAAGCCAACATCATAACCATTATGTCTTTCTTAACAAGTGAGATATTAGTAAAACTTACATAACTTTGTCAAAGTTAAATTACAGGTGAAACTCCCGTATGTCTCTATGTCCTACCCATTCCAACTAGGATTCCAAGACACAACCTCCCCTATTATAGAAGAATTATTACATTTCCATGATCACACTCTAATCGTATTTATAATTAGCTCTCTAGTATTATATCTTATTTCATCCATATTAATTACCCGTCTCACACACACAAGCACAATAATGCCCAAGAAGTGGAAACTATCTGAACAATCCTACCAGCTATTATCCTTATTACAATTGCCCTTCCATCTCTACAAATCCTTTATATAATAGATGAAATTAATAACCCATCCATAACAATCAAAGCTATAGGCCACCAATGATACTGAAGCTATGAGTATACCGACTACTCAGACCTGTTTCGACTCCTATATAATTCCAACCACAGACCTGAAACCAGGCAGCTTCCGCCTCCTAGAAGAAGATTATTCGAATAGTTGCACCTATAGAAATAACAATCCGTATATTAATTTCCTCAGAAGATGTATTACACTCATGAGCCATCCCATCCCTGGGCTTAAAAACAGATGCCATTCCAGGCCGACTCAACCAAACAACTCTCTTATTTACACGCCCTGGATTATATTATGGCCAGTGCTCTGAAATCTGCGGATCTAACCATAGCTTCATACCTATCGTCCTCGAAACAGTACCCTTAAATTATTTTGAAAAATGATCTGCATCTATACTATAATATCATTAAGAAGCTAACTAGCATTAACCTTTTAAGTTAAAGACAGGGAGAGTAACTCTCCCCTTAATGATATGCCTCAACTAGATACATCAACATGATTTATCACAATTACCTCTACCCTTCTAACCCTATTCATTATTATACAACTAAAAATTTCTAGCCATCATTTCCACTCAACCCCAGAACCAAAAACAACTAAAACCATTAAATCCTCAACACCTTGAGAAACCAAATGAACGAAAATTTATTCACCTCTTTCATTAACCCAACGATAATAGGACTACCTATTGTTACACTAATCATTATATTCCCTACTATACCATTTCCATCCACCAACCGACTTATTAACAACTGACTAGTCGCTATCCAACAATGACTTATTTACTTAACATCCAAACAAATACTCTCTATTCACAACCAAAAAGGCCAAACAGGAGCCTTAATACTAATATCCCTAATCCTATTTATTGGCTCTACAAACCAACTAGGCCTATTACCCCACTCATTCACTCCAACAACACAATTATCAATAAATCTAGGTATAGCCACCCCTCTATGAGCAGGAACAGTAATCCTAGGTTTCCGCCATAAAACCAAAGCCTTTTTAGCACATTTCCTACCACAGGCTTGCCACCCTGGTCTCCAGCCTCTCTCTTGCCCTAAAACTTTGCCTTTCACCCCCTACTCTACCCAGTCCTGTTCTCTTCCATGGAAGTGGACCACAAATAAACTGATTACATACTACTAGATTTGGTGATATGCAATTCTTTACATGAGTCACCAAGAAGAACTAGGTCTCTCCTGTCAACAGTTTTAACTGACCTAACAAAGGAAGAAGAATATAATTATCATAAGAGATGCAGAAAATATCTATATATTTTAATATCTAATAGTGATAAAAACTCAGCAAAGTACTTATAGAATATAAATGCAATATATCTAATGTTATAATGTTAATAAGATATCCAGCGTTACCACACCCATGCTTGATTTGGGAGTAAGATGGGAATATTCACAGTAAACACCTCTATTCGAAATTGTACAGAAGGTCCTAGGCAGCACATACACTCTAGAAAAAGGACTGCCTCATAGTGAGCATTTTGTTTCTGTATGTTTGTCGACAGACACATTCATCTCTAAGTAGAAGTCCTGGGACGTGAGCCAGGCACGTATTCAGCTTAATGCCAGGCAGTTCTCCAAAGTGCCTACACCATTTTCATCCACTTTTAGAAATGGATGAGTAAATTATTTTGTTCCTTAGATACCACACATAAGTGAGATCATGATAGGAGACTCAAGAGCTGGAAAATTTTAGTTTAAGTAAGTAGTTAGTAAGTCTAGTAGGTAATGCATATGTTAAAGCTCTTGTTTCAGAAACTACAGATAAGGCCCATCCTGGTTGCTGGGAGGGACAGCCAACCTCCTGGGGCACTGCTAAAGACCCCAATGGCCTGGGGACAAGTGGAGACATCCAGGCCATTGTGTTCCAGGGAGGGACAGACAGCCCCCTGCCCCTGGGAACAGCTAACTGCCCAGGAAGAGAATGCTGCAGTCTCTTTCACCTAATTCTTCCTGAATTTCAAACCCCTCACCACACTTTGTTTATGCTCTGTTATAAAAAATGGTGTCCTGGAAAGAAATTGTAAGAGGATTTTTTTTTAGGGTGCAAACCTGCTGTCTTCTCAGATTTCCCGGCATCTGAATAAAGTGCATGTAAACATTCAATTCCTGTCTCTGCTTATTGGGTTTAAGAGGCAACAAGAATGCCAGTGTCTTTCCCATTTTCAATCAGATGATATTTGTCTTTCTCAGACTGACTTATTTTGCTTAGCATAATGCTCTCCAGGTCCATCCAGACTGTGGCAAAAATAAGATTTCCTTCTCTTTTGTACCTGAGTAGCAGTATTCCATTGTGTAAATGTACCATGGCTTTTCTCCCACTCATTTACTGATGGGCACTCAGGCTGTTTCCGGATCTTGGCCACTGTAAATGACCCTGCAATGTGAGGGATGCATATTAACAAATATATGCAGATTCTTTTCAAAAAATACTAATAAAATTTGTATATGTAAAATTCAATTACAGAACTTTAACTATTCTAAATATACTACTTTTATTCAATATCAGTTTTATTTAACATCAGTTTTGTTACTAATAAAGCCATCAGGTCTTGGTTTGGGGACACATTTAGGTATCTAATGATTGATATGAAGACTTTTTTAAAAATATGCCTTTAAACATGGTATTGCATGTACTTCAAAGAAATGATAGACCTATGGAAGATAAAGGATCGGATATGTACTTTTTGAATGTAAGTATTTGCTGTTTTCTTTTCAACTGACTTTCTACATACACTGTTTTTACATAATTTTTGTACTTAATTTATAATTTTCTGGGAGAAAAAATATCGGTGTGAGCATTTAAACTCTTTATATTAATTATGTATATTTCTTACATAATTCTTTATATAGACAGTGGGAATTAATTCTATGTTTTAAAAGAAACACTATACACCAGATACTTGAAATGCTGTACGCCTTTTAAAATATTATCACAATTTGGCTTAACATATTCTTAGAATATAAAATAATTCTTACTTCTATCAGCTGCCCCATTAGCTTATAATTTAGGGTTTTAGGAAATTTGCATTTAAGAGAAAAAGGTATTTTATTTTTTTAGAACAAAATATAAAGAATCAAAGAGAACAGTATGAAATATTGCTGCCCGAATTCCTCATAATTAATTTTAGGGTAAAAGCAAAAATCCCAAAATGTTCTGTCAGCAAACACATGCCAGAATGAAGAAGTAAACATTCCAGAGACAGACATCCAGGTGCAGTCAAGTCAGTCTTGGGGAAGCAATAGATTTAATGTTATTTTCTGCCATTCTCAAAACCCAAGGAAATAAAGGAATAGCATTGGTTTCATCAGGTCTCACTGTACTACCTGAAATGCTATGTATGTTTGGGTTTTGATTTTGCTTGTGTATGTGTGTGTGTGTTTCTGACTATGTGGCCCAGAGCATGTGTTCTGAAAAACTTCCCTTTCTAAAGCACAAAGCAATCATAATTAATAATTCTAATTACACTTTTTCAGAGACCTTATAGTCTGTTTTTTACTTATCCTTGCCCCATATTTTCTTCTATGCATCATTACATTCAAGAAATTAAATGTCTTAAGGCAGTCATTAAATTCTTGAGATTTTCTTAAATCCCTCAAGAAGCACAGAAGAACTACACACATTCAATATAAGGCTTTAATCTGAAGATTAACCCCAGGGACCCTACTCCCCTTAGACTAAGGTAAACACAGAACTGAATGTGTTTCTGAATCTATCTTCTGAGATGGTTGTGTTTGGATCATCTCCTGCTTGCTTTCTCACCCTGGAGGTTGCACCTTTGGTTCTCATATATTAAAGAAGAAGCTGGAGTTTCAATTCTGCTACCTATAACTTCTATCATTCACTTAATTTTTGAATGACTGTGAACATCAGGTACATTGAACTGCTATTTTGTGTTTTGTTTTTGTCTTTGGGAGGTAATGTATAGAAATAAACCATGGGGATGAGAGATTATGAGGTTTTTACGTGAGCTAAGGTGTTGGATACCTTTTCTTCCTTTGGTAAGGTCTATTTCTTTATTTGAATATCCCATGCACATACATCTTGCAAATCAGATAAAATTAAAAAAGATAAAGATGGGAAAGAAAGATGATGCTCGATTTTAATCTGATAAACACTTCAAATGATGAGGAGTGGGAGCAATTTGTAATTTGGCCATTTATTCCTACTCCTCATCCTAAACTATTTCATTTTCTACATTAACATCAAAACTGTTATGCAACTTCTAATGGGACAATGGAAAAGCAATGTTTTAATTCAGTTTTAAATATCCTTACCTAAAGGATTCATTGCAATCCATCATAACTACATATTTCCTTGGGGATTACTCACCTGTCAGCAACTAAGTCTAACATAGGCATCTGCTCATTGATTATTATTGCGGTAATCTGGCAATGGTTTCTTTTATGAGTTCTACTTACTGTCCTCAAAAGTAGTGTGTATGTCTCATAAGTGAAAGGATGAAGCCATCCAAATCACCATCCTTTATTTCATGGAGGTAAAGCTACAATACTGTAAACTGTTTAAAGTATTTGTATTTATTTTGATATAAATGTGAAAATATAGTTAAGTTATTCACATAAAATGAAATAAAAATCAACAAACTTGCATTGACTTAGTAAGAAAGACATTTCATATTCTAATAAATGGATTGCAACATAAAAAATATTATGAGGAAGTACCTATACATTTTAATGGTTTGTTTTATTTTATGGGTTTGCTCTGCTTTTTCTCAGAAAAAGTTTAGACTCTGTTCCCTGAGTTTCCAGTGTGATAATTTCTGTTGCAAATGAAAAACCAATTATAAGCTCTTGTTATTGGCTCTATTTCATATCCCAGTCCCAAGTGCCCTCTCCCCTTTCCCAGTTTGCAGTGATCTCCAAAGCCAATGCCTCTGGCTGTTTCCTAAGGATGGCTCAGAGATGGTGGAAGTCGGGACCCTGCCTTTCATTACATTAAGTTTTAACAATGTAGACTATCAACAAAACAGAAAGGTATACACCAAATATCTTGCTTGAAATGCCACAGTACAGTTTATTCTTCCTTCCTGATATATTTGACATCAAGTACTTTTAAATCCAAAATGGGGATTTCAAAAGAGTTTCATGGTAATACAGATTAAAATTTCAACTTTGAATACTGTGCTTTCTAAACTGGATTTCTTTACATACCTTAGATTGAAATTTATTCATTTCCCACTCCCCTTCACATTAAAACCAGCATTTTAAATGCACCCCGAAGCTGGAATGTTAATGTTTTCATTTTTCATCACAGGATTTCCTTACAGAACAGACAAATCAGCACTGCTTGAAAAGACTAGACACTTTCTAGTTAAAATTTCCTGATGTTATAGATAAAGCAACCAGAACAGAGAAGTGAAGAACTCAGGGCACAGAAGCTGGTTAGGGACTACAAGTAGTCTCAATGGTGCAGAATGATTATTCTCCATTTATTCCCATCTTCTTATCATCAACAGGTTCCAAGAAAAAAACACATGGCTGATGTTAATTTTACAGTGGTTACTGAATTTATCCTTTTGGAGCTGACAGATCGTGCTGAAATGAAGGTGTTCCTCTTTGTGTTGTTTCTGCTCATCTATACGATGTCTTTGGTGGGGAATCTAGGAATGCTCTTTCTAATCCACATAACTCCCAAACTTCAAACACCTATGTATCATTTCTTAAGCTGCCTGTCATTTGTTGATGCCTGCTATTCCTCAGTCATTGCACCCAAAATGCTGCTGAACTTCTTTGCTGAATGGGATACAATTTCTTTTTCTGCATGCATTGTGCAATATTTTTTTTTTTTTGGATCATTCTTTACCACTGAGGGCATGTTGCTGGCGGCAATGGCCTATGACTGCTACATGGCCATTGTGAACCCTTTACTTTATACAGTGGCAATGACAAAAAAAGTTTGTATTGCCCTGGTCACTGGATCATGTGTAGGAGGTTTCATCAACTCACTGAAACATACAATCGGCTTGGTGAAATTGTCTTTCTGTGGGCCCAATGTCATCCATCACTTCTTCTGCGACCTTCCCCCGCTGTTCAAGCTCTCATGTTCTGATCCATCCATGAATGAATTGTTGATGTTAATCTTCTCTGGCATCATTGCCATGATCACTTTCTTGACTGTGATGATCTCCTACATCTTCATCGTCACTGCTATCCTGAGGATCCGCTCGGCAGCAGAGAGACACAGAGCCTTCTCCACGTGTGCGTCACACCTCACAGCTGTGACTTTATTCTATGGCTCTATAAGTTTCAGTTACATTCAGCCAAGCTCCCAATATTCCTTAGAACAAGAAAAGGTGGCATCTGTTTTTTATGCCCTTGTCATTCCTACGTTAAACCCATTGATTTATAGCCTGAGAAACAAGGAGCTGAAGGATGCTGTGAAAAGGGCTGTGGGGATGAAATGTTTTCCTTGTTAACTTTATACCATATGTTCCCTAAAGTAATCTGCAAACAGGTGCTTTTCATGATGATATCTATATGAATTTAGTAAAGCTTGGGTCCCAAAGGAATCTTAGAGTTTATTTGATTTGAACCCTCTGTTTTACAGTAGAAGAAAAAAGCAGAGAAGAATTACATGTTATGGTACATATACCTGGTTATTATGTAAAGTAACATAAAACTATATGAAGATCTAAGTTAGTGATGTCTGGACAATTGTTGACATTTTAATTCTTGCATATGGGTAGAAATGTACAAATATATAAAGATATCTAGACACAAAACACAAAAATAGAGAGATACAAACAAAATTTAAAAATAATAAAATAGATTTTAACTTGGTCTGTTTGCTGTACAGAAAACAAATACAATACTTTTCAAGCAAAAAATATCTCATTGAGTTGTTCAAAAAAACTGACAGATGCATGATCTTCAAATTAGTCTGTACTCTTTCAGTCAGATATTGTTCAAAAGAAATCTAAACACTGGATGACACTCCAGAAAAAGAAGTTAGTATTAGAAGTAGTTAGTAACTACTGCCTCCACACTCACAGTAGTTAGTCTAAATCAGCGGTGCCCAATTTCCCCCTTCCCGGTCCCTGGATTCCTCTGGCATTACCACCTGAATTTTGCCTCCTGTCTCGCTCCTACCCCAACCTCAATCTGTGGAAAAATTGTGTTCCATGAAATTTGTCCCCGATGCCAAAAAGTTGGAGATTGTGGGTCTAAACCATTTCCCTATTCCTTGACCCAGGTTATACTACCACACATGAAACTGAGCAGGATGGAATGTCACTGTTTTACCATTTCATGTGAAAGGGCTGCTAATTCTCAGATAAAACTTACCCTGAAGAATTTTAGAAAGGATGCCTCCATGATAATTAGGGAATCAGTAAAAATCAGACTAATTTCCTCTTTTTCTTTAAGGATTTTCCAATATCTTAAAGAATACTTTAAAAAACATTCTTTAGACATTAAACAGCAAATTTCCTGAAGGTATTCTAGGGAGGAGAAATATGTGAAACCAGTTGTTTCCTCTTTGATTCCAACTATACATGCAGGTACATAATGGTAAAGTCAGCCCAGAATTACTGATTGTTCCATGGTGATCTATTTTCCCTAACTTGCTGTAAAATGTCCTATCTGGAGAACAAATATGTTATACTAGAGGACATCTTCATTTACAAATAAAATTAAGTTTAATTTGGGGGGTTTGCTTTAAATACTGAAATAAGTACAGGTCAATAAGCTAAGCAGCACAATGTGACAGCTGAATGCTCTATAAATATTAACTCATGTATTTACATAGCAGCTAGATTAAAGTTCTTTTCTCTCAGTGACAGCCAAAATCAAATAAATGAATGGTTCCAATATCTGTGAAGGGAGCAAACAAAAACATGTACTGTATTAGAAAATTATGCAAAGAAATTCATATAAAAGTTTGCCTCTTAGAATGAAAAAATAACATCCCCACCACCAATGCTGAGAACCTCATATAGCATTCATATAGCTCTTCATGATTTTCTAAGATCATTTAATCTGTTATTTGAAAATTGGGTCCATAAAGCTATATATATGTCACTTTTATGTATGAGACATTGATGCAAATGCATTTGTATGAAGGTTTTTATTTTAAGAAAAAAATACAAATATAATAATAATAATTAGTAAACATGGTTTTATATAGTTCTTCACACTTTTCAAAAGCATTCAATATCTTATATCCTTGAGCATGAAGGACAAGGAATAATATACAATCAAGTTAATTAAAACTCAGAAAAATAAATCAAACTATAATTTTAATAAAGCCTCTTACAATATACACTCTGTAAAAGAAGGGTCTGGCCCACAGGGTGCTGATAAAATAATAGTTTGTTAAATGTGCATGTGTGGGAGACGGGACTATTTTATGAAAAAAGTGTGTAGATTTTTTTCAAATATTGACCTTAAACCTGTACCTAACTTGTATTATACTATTATACAGGAACTAGGTGCTAAAATGAGAAATAAATTCTCTCATCCAGAAAGGGAAGTTGCAGGCTGGAAATTGAAAAAGTAATACACCCTATATTCATATTCTGAAAATAAATGAAGCTTAGTCAAGAAGATTCAAAACGTCCTTAAACGATAAGTAAAATTAGTCCATAGGAAATAAATGAAGACTTTTTCTATGAAATATCAGATGCTATGCCATCAATTGTCATGTGCACAGGTAAGAATTGAGAATGATACTTGTAGCTCCAATTCCTTCAGCTCCTACAGGAAATTGGTTACTGTTCAACCTCAACATTGGAGAAATCAGGACTCAGTAGACATCTGTCTCACAAAATTTTCTTCTGAACCTTCAGAAAATCTGTATCAAATCTGCGTTCATTTTCTATTTCATGTGTGTAGCCTTGGGGCTTGCGATTTGGAAACTGGCCTAGCTCATCAGGAAAATGAGTTGCTGGTAGCATGTGGGTTGGGTGTGGCTCCATCCACATGGTGGTGATGTTTGACACTTACTGAGGAAAAACCCACAAGCCAATGCAATAAATTGACGTTCTTAAGAGTTGAGATTTGGTCTTGTGCTGCGAGCACAAAATGATTGTATAAACCGAAGCTTCACTGACAGTTTTCAGTCAAATTGGCCTCTGGACAAATTCAAACTCCCAGAATCATGGGCATCTAAGGATCATACTGCCACCCCATCTAAACCCTAATCTAATATCATATACTCCCTACAGTATGCTCATGGTTGTATACATTCCCTTACAAAGTCAGCATTTATTAAATTTTACCAATTATATAATGAGTTTTTAAAATTTAAGTAAGACATAAATCACTCCATACAGTTTATGTGAATTGGTTTTACATGTCTTATGAAATCTTAGAATTCATATATGCTCGTTCTTCATTCTTAGGCTCCTGACATGTTGAGTTTTTGCTAGAATATGATCCTGAGGCTAATTTTTGTCACCCTGGACATTTCCTTACATTTCCACTATTCTTTATGCAGTATGGTTTCAAATCCTATTATGTTCCCTCCTTACTGTGTCAATGTCAAAAGGCTGCATGGAATAAATAGTAAAAGACCACAGATTTTTAAATCACAGAAGTATTGTATCAAAATTATTGTTCTACCTCTTCCTAAAGTACAAATTTAGAGAATTTCTTTAATTACCCCTAAATTAGAGAATTGGCTAAATTACCCCTAATATTAGAAGGCAATCTAATTTATGAAAACACACACACAAAGTTGATTTAGTAATTGCTTCCACCACTTTGGGCTTGTCTCATATTGAAATATTATATATTTCCCATAATTACTACCAACAATAATGTATTTAGAAGCACATGGTCATCAATAAATAAAATAAAATAGCACTCTTTTAAATTAAAAATTATGAATTATGGACAATATGCATATATAATTCTAAATACTGGAAGAGTTCATTTTTAATAGGTCAACTTTTCCTTGTAGAGCCTCATATCACACAAGAGCATCAACAGTTTTCTGTAAAGCAGAGAAAAGGTCAAATACATCATTGCTACAATTTGGAAAGTTAGCACAGGGCCTTACTTTCCCCTGGTTCCCTTGAGCTGCTTTAGTGAAGCCGAGTGTTCACAGAATCACTGGGGATTCCATCCTCCAAAGACCATAAGTCAAATATAAACATAAGTCAGAAGAGTAATAGAGAAAAAACAGGTTTCCTCTCAATCCAGGTAAGTGTTATATTTAGTGTTCTAACAAAGAAGTTACAAAGGTGTTTCCTGAATGCTTTTTAAAAACAACAGTTCTCAATAAATACTGTAAAAGGAATGTGAAGTAAAATAATCTGCCTCAAATACATTCCAAATATTGAGATGACTACTGGGTTTATTCCATATGTCCTCAGTTTTCTATATTTAAAGCTTCATACATTTAAGTACATATAATTATACCAATTGCAAGAGCTGAATTTATTTAAAAGAATTCTTTAACATATAATATTGATTATTACAAACCATTGAATTTTCCTAAACCTGAAGAAAGATCACTGACTTACATGGCCCTATTATCAGAGCGAATTATTAGACTCAAAAATTTATTGTATATAACAGACTTTACAGCAAAAGAAACACACCATGTGAAATGCAGTCAGGTGAAAATTATTATTTATTAAATGATGACTAATGAAACAAATATAGAATCAGTGAAAGAAAAAACTCATCATCAAAGTAAAAAAACATGTTTTGTGTCCACCACTAAATGAGGGGATCAAAACACTGTGGTCCATTCACACAATGGAATAC
>PVIA01015278.1:0-23340 GCA_004024845.1 Tonatia bakeri
GCTGAGTGGGGACTCCCGTGGTCCTGCAGAGGAAAGAGGACCACGTGGCTGGACTGGTGGAGAAAGGACCACATGGCTGGAGCAGTGGAGAGAGGACCACGCACCTTTGCCAGAGTGGGTTCCCCCACAGCAGTAGTAGGGGGAACCGTCACCCGGTTTTAGCAGAGATTCCGGCGACACAGCTGATGGTGCTGAGAACTGAGAGAGGCCTACCAGCCAAGCACGGATTACTGGGAAGAACCAAACACTGCCTGAGACTGGACTTCTATTTCCTTTCCTGAGATACGGTACCCCATACTGGGCAAGGGGGAAGAAAGAACTGTGTGCATTAGTGGGTGTTTTAAGGGACTTTAAGATTTAGATAAAAACATTAGGTCACTGCCTTAAGTTAGTATAGCACAAAGTAAACGTTTTCCTTTCCTTTTCACAAATCTCTGCAATTGAGAGATATCTTTCCTTTACGGCGGCGGACAAGACGGACCCGAATCTTTTTCAGTAAGAGCATCACCTTCCTGGGCCCTTGCTTGTTTGGTTCCTGCTCTGTAACAATTACTCATGAGGGAATTCGGTCGTAGGCACCTGTTCATCCCCACCTTGTCCCTTGTTTGTGCAACAGGAGGACCATGCCAGTGTCTGAGAGCTGGTTATGGACAGAAAAGTTTGTGCTGTTATTTGGAGGCTGGGATGAGATACTTCCAATGTTCCTCTTGGGTTGTTATAACACAGTCCCTGAGTGTCCCCGCAGGTGTCATTCCAGAATTGTCAGATACTGTCCTTTAGAAGCATACACTGAAGTTGAGGGGCTACATATGTGTTTATTCAAGCACGCAAACATACATGATATGCCCCGAGGACTTTGAGGTATGTCAGCAACCCTCTGAAGTTCACCCACATTTCCCAGGCTCAAGCCCCACTTTCAGGATTTAACAGCTATGTCTTAAAATTAAAATCAAAGACCTAAATTCAAGGCTCTAAAGAAAAAGACCCAGAATAATCAGGGGCACCAGCTGAGGTGCTTACCTGACTCAAAGCCAGGCTTGAAAACAACCCCCTTCCTGCCCCTTTGAAGGTGAGAGTCTGCACTCAGCCCCAAGAAGGAAGGATCTATGCAGCCCCCTTCATCCAGCCTGTCCCCCAGGGTCATTAACAGATGTCACTGACTTTGGAGCCCAGGCGGCAGAGTCCCCAGAAGCTGGCTGGCTGTCACTGGCCCAAGACTGGACTTAGGGACGTACCCACCCCTAAGGAATCAATGCCAGGGCTGGACACAGGCTCACAACCCCCAACTTCACCCACCCATGGAGCTCAGCCCTGAGTCCGCTTTATTTAACCGGCCCATCCCAGCCACACCTTGCTGGAGAAGTGGGAGGACTGGCTTCCAGTGGAGAGTTTTCCCAGACCCGCTGGTAAGGGCTTTTTGTGGCCCATCCTCACACCAGATGCCAAGGCTCTCAGGAGAGGGCCACCCACCTTGTCTTGGGCTTCATTGGAGCCACTGTGCCCAAGGAGCTTGGACAGGTGGGCCACCTGCTGCTGGGAATGACTCCCATCCCTGTGCCCTTGTTCCGTGACCAGCAGGGTGTCCTGGGATTCGACCTGCCAGCCCTCTCCCTGTGCTTCTCCATCTCCCCCCTGCCATCTGCCCTTCCATCTCTTTGATAGAAAAGCAGCCCAGGGAGGCAATTGGCTGGGGCCACTGTTCTGAGGGTTGCAACCAAGCAACCCTGACACCCAGCGAGTCTCAGTGAACAGGCTCTTGTGAAGCCAAAGCAGAGAGGACAGTGGCTGGGGGCATACCTCTCGGTCCAGCTCCTGTCCCCTTAGTGCTTGTCTGTCAATTTGTGAAGGAGAACAAGGAGCCCTGAGCCAGGAGACAGAGTGAAATGTCTGACTAGGTGAATGGATTTATCTTAATCCAGAATATCAGAGGAGGGAGAGTTGGGATGGAGGACAAGGACTAAGGTGGGTGAGCACAAAGCACGGCATGGCAGACAGGAGAGTCACTGTCTGCAGAGTGACAGGTCCAGCCCCCTCAGTGCCCTGCCAGACCCCATAGGGCTCACCCATACACACCACCTTTTTGCACCCCAATCCAAGTGTAAAACCCTGAGCTGCTCTGCGACACTTGGCACTTCCATGATGTAGGGAGAAGAATACACCTCTACGTTTCTTCCAAACACCATGGTTCTAAGTGTATGCATTGCTGCCTCCTATAAAACCTCTAAGCTGCTTCTTTTCCTGCTCCTATAGCCAGCCATGAAACACAACATCCATAGAATGAGGGAAAGGGTGAACTAGAAATTGCCATCTGTAGGTGGAAGATTTACAAGAGGAGGGCACGTTTGTCAGGGCATCCTCTGGTAGACAAGAAAGCAGGGTAGTTTTTCCCATTCCTGCTCTCAGATCAGCAGGGGCTTCTCCATGCTTCAGATGCAGACCTGAAGGGGCTAACCCAGGGCCCCACTCGATAAGTTTCCTTGTCTCATCATTCCTGGGTGAGCACTCCTACACGGGCTCCAGGGAACTGGGGGTCCTTGGGCGAGGGGAGCAGATGCACGAAAGAAACAGCATTCAGAGAGGAAAAGGAGATGCCAGGGAGGAGGGAGTACCTGGCGTCACTTGAGACATGAGGAAGACAACGAAGATGAGGACGTACAACAGCTTCATGGGGCTGGTTCCGTGGAGACCTCTTTCGAAACTTCTGGAAGGGAGAAAATAAATGGCTTAAGAATGCTGTTGAATGAAAAGTCATTTTGGGCGTCATCTGATAGGTCTCATCAGGGTGACTACCTGAGGGAGAGAATGTCCAGCTGTGATGAGTTCTAGTCAAATTGTACACTGAATAATGAATGGGCAGGAAGTGGACAAGAACAATGGTGCAGAGCTGGAGGAGTTTCTTTTGTTAACCCCGAAGACTCTGGGGAGAACAGTAGTGGGGACAATAGTAAGAGTAGGAGTGACTACAGTTGATGGGCATTCGATCTGTGAAGAAAACCAAGAAGAGTTTATGTGACATTTTTCCTCATTTACTCTCATGTAACTTGTATTATGAGCTGCTATTTGAACTCGGGTACACTCGCAGTCACAAAATAACCTCTCGTTTTACCACTGATCACTCTAGCACTGCGTAGAATGAAACCTAGTAGAATGGAAACCATCACCTACCTCTTAGGACTCACTGCCCCAGGCTCTGTTCCATCTGCAGACATCCAGAACGCTTCCAAAACCTCTTAAATGCACAGCCATGGCTGCGTCACCAGGTCACATGCTCTTACTGGGGACAGGTCCTGCCTGGTCTGACCAGGGAGATTTGCCTTCAGTTCCAGGGTGACCCTGCTGATTCAGGGTCCAGGTCACAGTGCTGTCTCATGACTGATAAAAGCCTCATGTTCTCGGCTCCACTATGGGGTAACCAAATGAGGTCTGGTAGGTGAAGCTGAGGGGCTTTCCTCTCTGGCCAAATCTTGAACAAAAACAAGTCTTCTTCCCAAATCAGGTCTGGTCTTCAGGCAGGGGCTTCACCTGATGTTTCTGTCCTCTGTCACAGGGGTGTGGCCCACCAACCCTAACTTACAATCCCACAGAGCCCGGGGTGAGGTTTCTGTTTTTCCTCACCCACCCAGATTATCTCGGGCTCCCATGAAAAATGACACCCTTCATACTGAGTGAACCATGAACTTGTCTACAACAAGCGGCTTCAGAAGAGACTGATGCAGGGATTTTTTAGCCTTTCTCTCTTATTTCTAGATGACAGTTGTGTCTTACATTTTGGTACTTGAGCAGGACCAACCAAGAAGAGCACACAGAGTCTGGCCTTCCTTCAGCCAGAGGCAGATTAGAGTTACTTTACGCAGGTCCTAACATTATTCCTAAATGCACACACGAGGAAGATAAGACAAGAGCCATCCAGCATGGTGATCAAGTTCGCACATGGTGAAACCCAAATTAGAATTAGGAACCTGGAACTTAGGAGTTCTTTCCTCCTGCGGGATATCCTGCTAGTCTCTGTACACAGGGATTGGCTGTTAGAATTTGGTGACTATCATGTTACATTTTAAAAGAATAGTACCTTGGCTAATGGCATTCCACAGAGCAGCGAGAATTTAGAAAGTTCAGGTTCAAAATACAGGTTTCTGTGATATCAGCTAGCTGATTTAAACGCTTACTGTACAGGGGAAATGGGCAAGAGTCAACGAGTCGTATGAAGAGCAGCCACCGCGATGTCCACTGTCAGGTATTATAACTTGCAATGATGCTGACGCTCGAACTATGTGGCATTGGCCCAGGGAGGGAAAAAGCCTGAATGGGCTCTTGCAGAACCACTGGTAACCAGGCATCTGGGGAAAGTCCCCTCCATAGGTTGTTTCTTTCTGGGTACACCCGTCCATGGGCAGGCCCTGGGGCAGGACTGGAGCGTTCCTGGGGCAGGAGACACGTTCCCACAACTGTCCCTCGGTGTCCCGCCTGTCCTGTGCCCCAGGCACTAGTGACTTTGGTCCTTGCACTTTGTCTTGCTTCTGGTATCACTAAGTGGAGTCATGTAAGTACACAGGTGGATTTGGAGTAACTAAAAGTGGTGAATACCTGGGAACCAGAGGCCAGCGAATCAGTGGTCTACCTCCTTAAACAGTTTCTTATTGGAGTGCAAGAGCTCCCCACATGGCCTGCTGGGCCTCTGTCCACAGCAGCTAGTATTTCCACGTGGGCGGCTGCCCCCAGAGCGAGACGGCAGTTGAGGAAGCCCCTGCGTCACCTGTGTCGTAGTAAAGAATTTAGCACAGATCCTTCTGGGTGGCTCAGAATGTCAGGGGGTCCCAGCAGATTCCAGAATCTACAAAATGCAGAAATAGAGGGAACATGAAACTGGAATGCCGGGAGTAGGGATTTAGTGAATTATTTTAACTAATTGCCTATGAGACTAAAAATGTCTACAACTATTGCAGAAGGTGGCTGTGCTGGAGAACTGTTGGACAAGGTTCCACTTAGTGAGGTAAGTGCATTTAGAAGGTGGGAGGGGCGGGAGCAGCATCGAACACGGGCAGATGGGACCAGGCAAGACCGCAGACCTCCATGCCCCAGAAGTGGGCACGTATTGTAAAAGCCCCAATAAGTCCCAGACACTCAAGGGTGAGAGCAGCCAGAGGCTCCCAATAACAAAACGTGAACCCCACATAGTTAGAGTTGGAGTCTGAAAGACAACTTTATGGCTCCTGCCTGCCCCAGAAAGCCTTCCCTGGACACCCCATCCCACCCCACCCCACTCAAGGCTTCATATCCCTCTTCCCCAGTACCTTCCCTTCAAATGTTTTAAATTTTATTAAATTTGTTGGGTGACACTGGTTAATAAGATTATATAAGTTTCAAGTGTACAATTCTTTTTTAATATATTTTATTAATTATGCTATTAGAGTTATTCCATTTTTCCTCCCTTTATTCCCCTATGCCTTGCACCCCCCTCCCACCATCAGTCCTCCACCTTAGCTCATGTCCATGGTTCATATATATAAGTTCTTTGGTTTCTATATTTTCCATACTATTCTTAACCTCCCCCTATCTATTTTCTACCTGCCATTTATGCTACCTTATTCCCTGCACGTTTTCCCCCATTCTCCCCTCCCCCGCTAATAACCCTCCATGTGATCTCTATTTCTGAGTCTGTTCCTCTTCTAGTTGTTTGCTTAGTTCATTTTTGTTGTTGTTTTTAGGTTTGGTTGTTGATAGTTGTGATATTGTTGTCATTTTTCTGTTCATATTTTTATCTTCTTTTTCTTAGATAAGTCCCTTTAACATTTCATATAGTAAGGGCTTGATGTTAATGAACTCCTTTAGCTTTACCTAGCCTGAGAAGCACTTTATCTGCCCTTCCATTCTAAATGATAGCTTTGCTGGATAGAGCAATCTTGGATGTAGGTCCTTGACTTTCATGACTTTGAACTCTTCTTTCCAGCCCTTTCTTGTCCATATGGTTTCTTTTGAAAAGTCAGCTGATAGTCTTCTGGGAGCTCCTTTGTAGGTAATTGTCTCCTTTTCTCTTGCTCCTCTTAAGATTCTCTGCTCATCTTTAATGTTGGGTAATGCAATTATGATGTGCCTTAATGTGTTCCTCCTTGGGTCCAACTTCTTTGGGACTCTCTGAGCTTCTTTGACTTCCTGGAAGTCTATTTCCTTGGCCAGATTGGGGAAGTTCTCCTTCATTATGTTTTCAAAGAAGTTTTAAATTTCTTGCTCTTCCTCTTCTCCTTCTGGTACCCCTATGATTCCGATGTTGAAACATTTAAAGATGTCCTGGAGGTTCCTAAGCCTCTCCTCATTTTTCTGGATTCTTGTTTCTTCATTCTGTTCTGGTTGAATGTTTATTTCCTCCTTCTGGTCAAAACTGTTCATTTGAGTCCCAGTTTCCTTCATGTCACTGTTGGTTCCCTGTACATTTTCCTTTATTTCACTTAGCATAGCCTTCACTTCACTTTTTTCCTCTATTTTGTGACCATATTCAACCAATTCTGTGAGCATCCTGATGACCAGTGTCTTAAACTCTGCATCTGAGAGGTTGGCTATCTTTTCATTGCTTAGTTGTACTTTTTCTGGAGCTTTAATCTGTTCTTTCATTTGGGCCATTTTTTTTTTTTTGTTTCAGTGCACCTGTTATGTAGTAAACCTTCAGTATTCACCAGGGTGGGGCAACCCATGCTGCTGTGTTGTGGTGCAGTCTGTGGGGCAGGGGTCAGAGAGGGAATAGTGCCACTTGCTCAGCTCTCAGCTGGCTTTCAGTCACTTCCTCCACTATCCACAAATTGTGCCCTTCTGGTGCTGATTCTTGCGTGGGTTTGTGTACATTCTAGGACCCTGTGGGTCTCTCCAAGGAACTCTCTTGTGAAGCTGGGAGTTTCCCCCACTGCCACAACCCCCACAGGTTTTTTCACTCAGAGGTTTTGAGGCTTTATTTCCCCACACTGGAACCCCAGGTTGTGCGGTCTGTCTCACTCCCCAGTTGTTCCTCCTGGTTTATCTGCACGCAAATGTGGGACTGCCCACTCTGCCAGTCACTGGCTTGCCCACTCTGGTCCTCCAGCTGTTGCCTTGCCACGCATCCTCCCCACCCCAGCCGCCCATCTCCACCCCTCCTACTGGTCTGGGTGAATGTTTCTTCTTTAACTCCTTGGTTGTGGGACTTCCATACAGTTTGATTTTCTGTCAGTTCTGATTATTTTTTCTTTTTAAATTTGTTGTTGTCCTTCTTTTGGTTGTGTGAGCAGATATAGTGTGTCTATCTATGCCTCCATCTTGGTCAGAAGTCCTCAAGCATACAATTCTATAATACCTCACTCACATATTGCTTTTTGCACTTAATATGTTTTGCATTTAATGTATTAAATGTTACTTATTTCTATTGTTTTTCTCCTCCATTAGAATATATGCACCATTAAGTGAATTTTTTTCTGTTTGGTTCACGACTCAATACATAATTTATTGAGAAAAATATGAATGAATGAAAGTTGACATAATTGCTGAATTTTCTCAGAGTCAAGCAACACAGGCATTCAAATCAGAGAGATGTGTCACTCTACTGATTCACCGTGACAAAGAGCTTCAGAGCTGGGGCCACAGCACAAGCCACGTTTATGCTCAATGTGCCCACCTCTCCTCTGTCTTCACCCCTGGCCACCAAGGCTCCTTCCCTTCCCTGCCTCCCCTCTGAGGTTTGCTCTGCTCGTCACAAGCCAAGCCCCCATGTTTGGATCAGGAAGAAAAGGGAGGAAGAGGAAGACCTAGAGGCGTGGGGTTGGCACTGGGGTTTTCCAGAGACTTTAGAAGAGAGAGGTGTCAGCAAATCTGTGAATGCTGGGAGAATTATATGGGAAAGCAAAGAAGTTTTTTACTTCGTAGTGAAGAAGTACAAATGAGAACATGAATTATGTTTAAATTACTCATTGGTTCCTAAGTTTGCCTGGCTTTGGGGGACCCTGACCAAAGGACAGGGTCCCCTGTGGGCCCACAGCACAGACACCAGGAAGAGGCAAAACCCTGTGAGGATCCCTGTGCCCAGACTCTGGAGGATGACAGTGCTGATGGGAGACAGTGGAGAAATAGACACTCGTGTCTGTGTCCAGATGGGAGTGCCCATTGTTCCTTTACTTAGTGACGGGGGCCCAGTCACACAGTTAGCCCTCATTGTCCCTCATGACAATGCCAGCCAAGCTCTGCTCTCTTCCATGGGTTTCTTTAGGTTTTGGAAGCATGTAAGCATATCTTACCTTTTCTCTTTGTCTCCCACCTTCCTGGGCACCTTGGACTACTTTCTGCCGCCTCATTCCCCTCCTTGTAAATCACAGGAAGCAATGCTGATCTCTAGGCTGGCTCCTCCCCCCAAGGAAGGACAGTGACATGGTAGAGAGACCACTTACTGAGGAGACTACAGTGGGTGGCATGCCTGGACAGGAAAAGTGAATGAGGAAAACACACAATGGTCGCTAGGACTCCAGCCCCATACATAAGCCTTCTGACCTGCAATTGAAATTCCTTTCTGGATACTCTCCAGACACTGGTGCTTTCGTCCTGCATGTTCCCAACACCTCCCTCCTTAGCCCTGTGCAGCCCCCATAGCTCCTCCCACTTATACTTGACCCACAATGGTGGCAGGACCCAGGACCATGCCCTGTCTTCATGGTGCCTCACCCACTGTAGTGAATTCCTTCCTGCCCAGATGCCTGAGACTGTGAAGGGAACCATAACTCCCTCTCTGTACAGACAGAGAATTCTGGAACAGAACAAAGTTTTAGATTATGCTCCTTCTTTTATGACTGTGTTATCTTGGGGGAGTAGCTGAATCTAGCTGAGTTTTGGTTTCTACATCTGTGAAATGGGTTTGATAGACCAGAGTGGTTCTAAGGATGAGTGTTATATGCATGAAAATGCTTTGCAAAAGTTAAAGCATAATATAAATTTAATTCTTATAATTGTTCCCCTCTCACTACTACCCCTTCATACGGCAGGTCCCTGAGCTGGGCTTCCTCCCCTGGGTGCCTTCATCAGCTCCTCTTTATTCGGCAGCAAATGGTGAATGCTCGGCAGGATCCTCGGTAGGGCTTACAGGTTGGTGTCCCTTGCTTCAGGCAGACTCCACCCCAAAGGTAGCAGGGTCTTTCAAAACTGAGTGCCCTAGTTCTGTCTGCAAAAAGGAAATGATGTTTGTTTGAACGGGATGTCCATGAGGACAGCTGGAGACCTCAGTATCAGGATGGGCCCCCATCTTTCCCAGCTAAACACCAACAGCAAAGTGGGTTTGATTCCCAGACTTGACCCTCCCTTCTCTTTACCCTCTTGTCCTGCCCTAAGATGTCATTGCTGCTGATACAACCTCTAGCCAAGTTGTCCTTCCTGCCAAGGGAACCACTGGCATTCACTGGAGGGTGAGGTGTGTTCCATCAGTAACTATTGCCAAGTGTGTCTCCCCGATGCCCCACCTGTCTCACCAATTGCCCCACCTCCCACCATACAAGACCCACCCAACTCTCAGTCTCAAAGGATGGAAGCCTTGCCCATCCAAACTCTCGGTCACTCCCATGATGGGAGTGGCAAGAGGTCTCTAGCAGGGTCTCTGTAACACGTGTCTCCAGTCTGGGTTACACTAACCAGGTGATTCAACTGACTTGGTTCTCAAATCGTCCAGTTCACTTGTAGGAAAGGGAAGAGTAGATCACTACACAACAAGACTTGTAATGACACACACACCACCACCACCAGCTTTCAAAGGCACTTTCGCCTTTCTGTACATGAAGCTGGGGTGTGGAGGGGACTCCTGAGCAGCATTTTCACGCTGTGCCTTTTGGCTACAATTGACTGAGGGGAAAGAAGTCCAAGGTAGCGATATGGGCAGCAGGGCTGGTATTTACCCGGCAGTGCCTGGCAGATGGCAAAGAGGGCGGTGAGGAAGATGTGGAGGAGTCTCATCGCACCACAGCGGAGGCTCGGGAGGCCTGGGGAAGAGTCAGAGAACAGAGTCAGAGGAGCTGAAGGTGCTCGGTCAGAGGACCGCATCACTGCCCCGGGCTGGGGAGAGAGGTTAACGACTCCCTGCCCAAGGCCCTGCTCTTCTGTCCCCGCAGGGGGAGCCCTAACGGGCCTGAGCTCTCCTGCTCCCAGGCCACCACCCCCACTGGCCTTGCCCTGCGGCTCCTTATGTGATCACTGCACACCGAGGTGGCCTCAGGTGTAGCAGAGGCATCTGCAGGAAGAGTGGGAGGCCCAGAGTCAGCTGTGACAAAAGGAGGCAAGGGCGGTCCCTCACAGGTGAGGAAAAGATTTTGAGGCAAGTTGACTGAAATTCCAGGGTTCCTTACAAGGAAGTTCAGAATAGTGGTGGGTTAGTTATAACCTTCCTAAAGAATCCATGGTAAAGGGAGAAAAGGTACACAGTGGTTAAAAATTAGTGGAAAAATTGACTAGTTACCTGCAGTACTTGAATTTTCTCATTTACTTACATTTAAATCTATTATTTTTCTGAGAACACTTACACGTTGGAAAATTCCAAATAATGAAGAAATGTAAGAGACAGAGGCTAAAAAAAACCCGACTCTTCCGTTATAGCCACAATTCAGAGTAGTGCAGTTTTATTTCTCTACAAATAAAAGTATGTAAATATTGCTTTTAAATTTAAAATATAGAATCATACTTTATAGCCAGCTCTATTGCGTGTTTTTTCCCCAACTAAACATTATCTTGGGAATTTTTAAATACCTGTTCAAATATACTTGCCCGGTATATTTCTATGACTCTTCACATATGCTTAGAAATTTATATAACCATACTTTGGCATAACTTCCTAGAAATGAAATGTCAACAGCTATGCACATTCAAGCTGGAATGGGTACCGCCCGACCACCCACTGAAGAAACCGCTGGGCCACTTCATGATCTTAGGGACAATGTGAAAAGCACCTTTTGACTGTCAGTGTTCTCATCAGTGCTGGTTATTGTCAATTGTTTGAATCTTTGAAAATTATGTAAGGGAATCATAATATTTCCTGTTTGCTTTAATATATCTTTTTGAAATTATTTCTGAGGCCAGACATTTTTTAAATTGTCAACACAGAAACCATCTGTGGCTTGCTTTTCACTTGGTGCTTGCTCATCCAGTAGATGAAATTCACGGTCCCTTGTGGTGATTATGTTTTGCTCTGCTCATGCTTGGTTTTCCTCAAAGATGTGTGTTTTGTCTGTGTTTACCTCATTATGTCTGTATTTGAGGTCAGTTTTGTCCTCAGTTCTTTCAGTCCTGGGGTGGCTGGCGTCTTCTCCAAAAAGCGGTGACAGATCTGAGTTCCCAGTAGTACCATGAAAACGTTTCTTGCCCCACCCAGAAATACATGTTTGCTGAGTCCACAGAAATGCCATCACTCTATAAGCCTATGGTCTTTAAAAATAGGCACATGACTGGGTTCATGTCCTTGTTCTCTTAAAAAAATTATCTTACACAAGAGAGAAACAAAGTCGTACATGACTGGAAGGAACTGGAAGGTGATCAGGCTTATCCTGATGTCTTGAGAACAGGAGAACGTCTGGAGAGAACAGATGGGAACTTTGCACACTCATCACAGTGCCTAAGACCCAACCTGTCAGGTCCAAAGGTCCCGGTGGTCGTAGGTCATAGCGTGCATTCTCGTCGTGTGCATGCTCTGAGCCCACACCGCTGGGTTTGAGTGCACCCAGCTCCTAGCCCTCAGGGTGGGCAAAGCTCCTTCACTGGCCTTTCCCAGCATTCGCTCATGATCCACTCTTACAGAAAAAATTAAAGTGACTCCATTGTGTTAAAAATAATTACACTGCTTGGCTAACTAACACTGCATAGACATTCCAGGTTTTACTTAAGAAAAAAAAGACATGTGGATGATTAAGCCTTTCTAAAAATAAGATTTTACTTTACACATTTTTGTTCTCTTTTAACATCATGTTTTGTGTCCTTTAAGAAGTTTTATCATACAAATCCAGAATGTGGTTTACAGCCATATTCCTAGATATTTTGTGATTTTCTTTCTATTTGAGTTGCACTCTTCTTTTATTGTGTGTTACGATTGGCTACTGATTGCACAGAGAAAGATTTTCTATAACCTATGTCACTCACCCATGAGTTAAACTCTTGCATACATTTTTTGTGCTGACTTCTCAATGGTTTTTCTATCATAAAAATCCTAAATCTGTAATAATTATCACCTAACCTCCTTGATTCTGGCATAGAGGCCTGTGGTTTTCCTCTCTCATCAAACTGCACTGACGGATAATCACTGGTGCTTTCAGAGATCACATAACCCAACCTTCTCACTTTACAGGGGAGAAACTATGGCCCAACCAGAAAGGTCACAATAATGTCACGAGGTGAGCCCATGGTAGAGGCCCCTGGTTTTGCAGAACTCTGTTACCACAACACAAAAATTCCCTTATTTCTTTCCACATGCCCTAGTTTCTTCTTCCTGCTTTCTCTTGTTCCTCTCTCCTCCTGTCAAAGATTGACTTTCTTAATATCCAAAAAAAACCCCAAGATTTTTCAAAAATAGTTTCAAAAACAAAATTTTTTTAATAAAATGCTTCAGTGGTTTTTCCTTAATGTGATTCCTTCCATAAAAACCTTTGATTTTTCTTCCAGGACACGATGAAGGCTTTCAGCTCATCCATTAAGCACAGGCTGTAGCTTCAGCCCTGATGTCTTTGGGGCCCAGCAGCGAGACTGTGTCCAGTGAACAACTTGAGAGAATTTTAATAACAATACAAAACCCCAGTGTCTCTGTGACCCTGGCACTGAGTCAGCCACACTTTTAGGGCCCCAAATTGACCCAACAGAATTCCAGTTAAGATTTCTGATAGGCAAGGTAGAGTCGGAGAAAACCCACTTTAGGTCTAGGAATTGTGGCTACTACTGTTCAGAAGCCCTGAGAAAAAGCTCTGGAAGATGCAGGGAAGGTGAGAAAAATTGCCAAATATAAGGATGGTTATGAGTAAGGATGAATGATACTTTTAAGGAGAGAAAACAGTAATGAAGGGAGAAAGGGAAGGAGGAAGAGAGAGTGTGTGAAACTCTTCTAAAAATTCTCCCCACTTTTTGGGGCAATAGAGACCCTGCTGCCTGTCCCCTGTCAGGGCACAACCAGAGAGGCAGCCAACCCTGAGCAGGTGGCCAGGTGGCCCTGGGTTAGCACATCACTTCTCTTCTTCCCAAAGAGGCTGCTCTGTCCGCACCCACTCTCTGGTCCAGGGAGAGCTCACTAACCCCGTCTCTGACAAGACAGACAACATGTACAGAATGGACCCTCTTCCTCTGACCAGGAAAATAGAATCGTCCCCTTTGCCATCATGACCAGTTGGATGCTCCGATACCTGTCAACCTGTCTCTCACCTGTGAGGTGACAAGGTCTGGAGAACCCAAGACTGGGTTTGTGTATGCCTTGTCTCCTCAGTGTTGAGCCCTTCAGTATGAACAACTTTAGCCTAAAAATAGGAAGCACCTTTCACAAAACCACAAAACCTGGAAATCTGGGGACACCGACTGAAGAGCCTCTGAGCTGCATTTCACAGATGGAACTGAGTCTCTCAGACATGATTGTCCATATCTGACCCCAGTGCCACCGCCCTGCTTCCAGGGAGAACCCACAGAGCACTCCTTGAGACTCTCAGTGTTTTACTTCAGGTCAGTTCAGGTGAACTACATCCTCTCATGCGCACAAACGCATGGCATCCGGCCCTCTGCAGCATCCAACCATCAACCCTAGTGCACCTGAGGGCACGGGTCAGGCTCCGAGCCCTTGCCACGTGCCCAGAGTGGTACCAAGTGCCCTGCGTGGTCACTTCAGTTCATCCCCCAAAATGTCTTTAGAGGCAGGTTCACTCCGAGGAGTACTCTGTTCTGTGGGTGAGGCCACAGGGCCACCCGGTGGTCAAGCAGGAGCTGAACTCCAGCGGGAGTCGCACCCTGGGCTCACAGCCACCTGCAACTTCGCCTCCTGAGCCTTGGCTTCCCCCGAAATAGTCTCAGGGAGCTCAAGGACATTATAAAGAAAAAGAATAAGGAGTGCACTGATTTTAGGTTCCTAGGTTCTAGCTCTGCCCCTGACTTGCAAGTCATATCACCTGTCTGGGCCTCAGACCCCTCATCCACAAAATGACAGGATCCTAAAGTGCCCTCCCTCCGTTCCGACGTTTTTGGTTCAAGGTGCTTCTGAAAGGGTGCATGTGCCAAAGAGCAGAGGTGGGGAAAGAGGAGTGGGAGTAAAGGGACTTGAAGCAGCTGGCCTTGACATCTAGCCAGTCCCAAACTATCCCCTGTCTGCATGCTGCCTAGTACTCACCTCTTCTCCGTCCTGTGGGCAGCAGGCCGTTCACTCAGCGGATGCTTCATTCTCGGTCCTCGTTCCTGGAGGTGACACTGACAGCCTGACCGTGTTCTGCTCACACCGCAGCTACTGAACCATAGAAACCACTGAGTGGGCAATTCAGACGAGCACCATGCTCCTGGCAGCCACCCAAGGACAAGGACAGGCACCCCACTGGCATTGGGAAATGGGCTTGGCTAATAAGCAGAGATCTTAAGGGGCAGGAGCCCACTGAGACGTCAGAGTGCAGGGCATGACCCTGCCCCCCGGGGAAGGTCATGGGAAGTGACTCTCCTACCAAGAATGTGTCAGAGCAGTAACCAGAGGGGAAAGGGGAGGGAATTTCAGGGGGAAAGGGAAAGGGTTTTCAGGAACAAGTATAAAGGACACATGGACAATAACAAGGCAGGGAGGAAACAGGAAGGAGGTGGGGAGGCCTGTTGGGATGGGCTGGGGTGGGGGTAAAAGGCAGAAAACTGTACTTGAACAATGATTAAAATTTAAAAAAAGAATGTGTCAGAGAATCAGGTGCCACCTTAGAGCACACCCGGGTCCACATCATTTCATGTCCCCAGGGTGGGGGATGGAGACCATGAGAACTGGGAGACATGGAAAAGACGAGAAGAATGGGGGAAAGGTGTGAAACTCGGAAACTGTGGGACTTTGTTGGTGCCCAGATGGTAGACTAACGAGAACTGTACAACCCCTGTGCAGAAGGGGGTGCAGCAGAAGGAAGCAGTCTAACAGTCTAGGAACAAAAAGAAGCAAGATGTGTGTGGGGGACAGACACAAAGAAAGCACCAAGTGACAGCTAGGCCTGGGCTTTCCCCAAGGACCCAGCAGTGAGTTCAGAGGGCAGTGGAGAGGGAGGCAGGTCCTTCTGCTGGGAAGAGGGCGGAGTCCCGAGATCACACACTGTGGACAGACCCCCGAGGGTCCTCCATCAGAGTGCCTTTGAAATCAATGCCTCAGGTTGAAAACCCCAAGTCTTGTTTGGAAGTAAGATTAAACAGTGCTCACAAAAGGAAATAGCACACTATTCCCTAACTTCACGTTTTTATCTTCTATTTTCTAATTTTTCTTCTTATTTTTAACCGGATCTCCAGGAAAGAGGATGGTGGTTAAAGTCCCCACCTCCATCATGAAAACACAGGCCCACAGAAAAGCTGCATCTCAGCCCCGTGGAGCTTGGAGCCTGGTGCTGAGGACTGAGGGTTCTGACCCTGGAGGCTGCTTCTAATGGCTACGTGGCTGCTTCTCATTCACGAGTTACTCAGCCACCCCTCGCTGTACCATCTTCATTTCTAAAGTGCATGATGGAACCTGGTCCACAAGGTCGATGCAAAGGTTAAAGGAGTTGAGCCAATAAGAGACATGCTGGAAAAAGGAGGGCTTAAAAACATTAACTAGACCAGTGGTGCTGGTGGTGGAGGATGGGCTGAGGTTCTGGGCCGTGCATGGGAGGGGAGGCCAGGGAGGGGACACTTAGGCAACCACTGTGCCCCGCGGTGTTCTCCATGTGCATTGCCACCACGCTCAATTCACGTCCACGTCAAAGATATCTGACAAAACACTTCCTATTGCTCTCAGCTTCGTCACTCAGACAAAACATCAGGGTCCTAACCCTGACCAGTGTGGCCCAGTGGTTGGAGCATTGTCCCACAAAGCAAAAGGCTGTTGGTTTGAGTCTGGGTTGCAGGTTTGGTCCTTGGTCAGCTGTGTGCCAGGGGCAACCAATCCCTGTCACATTAGTGTTTCTCTCCCCTTCTTTCTCCCTCCCTTTCCTCTGTAAACAAACAAACAAACAAACAAATAAATAAATGTGTTTTTTTAAAGAAGATATTGGGGTCCTAGAGTCCCTCTTTCTTGAGACTACCCCCAGCTAGTCAGAAGGAAGCCAGAAGGTAGTCAGAAGGTAGAGTACCAACCACTCTATGAAAACGGCCACAATGCAAGCTAGCCATGTCATACAAAAAGTAAGGCAAAAAAAGGAGAAGGAAAATGCCCAAACACATGGAGTTTATGGTGGAAGCGTGATCTTGAAGATGGAAGACAAGGCACAAGGTGCACATAGAGAAATGCTTGTTCCAGGTCTACCAGCTGAATCTTGCCCTGAGTCTCCTAGTGGGCTTCATGGAAGACAGGGTCCCTGAGTGATGCTGGGTCACCCGGAATCTGAAGTCTGGGCTGCAGGAGCAGGTAGAGCTCACCTGAAGGCCCAGGGAAAGGTGGGGAGAGTTCAGGCATGTCAGGCACCCAGCCAGACTTGGGAGGAGAGGTGGTGGGACACAGCATCAGCAGCATGAAGTTGCCCAGAGGAGGAAAGTGTCTTCTCACAGGTCCTCTCAGAGCACAGCCAAGAAATCTTAACCAGCCACATCAGGCCACTCAGTGTCTGGCTCCTTCTCTCACCTTGTCTACATTTGCAGTGTGTAAGGCCCCCTGCATGTGCACACAGACACTCACACACAATACACTGCTGAAAAACATCCATACACCTGCACCCATGTATGCACAACACACGCATGCACGTGTGTGAGCACACACTCACCTTAAGTGCCACTCCAGGCTTGTCTAATAGACTGATTTTATCCCTGCAGCCGAAGCTGCTGAGGTTCACATGCAGGGGCCATGAAACCAGAGTCTCTAGCACCCAAGGGGTCCTTGGAGAGACCAATCCAATGCCTTCACCTTCCAGAAAAAACTCAGACTGTGAAAAGTCACTTCCTAATGATTCCATGGCTAGTCTGTGGCATGCCTGGGACACCTCTCCTGGAGTACATAATGTGGATTCCCTGAAGAGAGGCAGCCCTATCCCAGCCCCCAGCCCCCAGCCCCCAGGCTTCTGCAAGGCTGGAAGCCAGTTGGCTCTTCCTCTGAGTGTCCTAGAGATGAAGGCAGCCAGGGACTCTCGGGCGTTTGTGAGGGCCGGCCTCCTGGGGGTCAGCCCCTGATGGACAGCAAGGGCCTGGGTGTCTGTGGGGACAGAGGAGACCCCAGCCCTGTGTGGGTGAGAGTCTGAGAAATGCAGAGTTGGAGTCGATGAGCTTTGGGAGAAGGGGGTGCCCTCAGGTGGGATGTGCGGGTGTGTGCTGTGTGTATATGCCATGTGTGTATCCATTCCATGTGTGTGTTGCTAGGGTGTGATAGCTCAGGCCTTTGATGATTCTGAGATCCAGCCACTTCACTCAAACGCCGCTCTTCATGATGACAGAGGCCCACCTGTATGGCTCTCCCTGCTGCCCATCTGCCAGGCCATTGTTACCAGCAATAACCCAGGCACCGCTCTGCATCATCTGTCCCCTGGAACAACATGTAACACAGAACTGCTTGTCCAAAACCACATCTGTTGACATCCTAAGATACCCAGTCTTCTCTTCAGGCTAATTCCCTTGCACCACACTTCTCAGCATGGTCAAGTTCATTCCCAGGTTAAACTCTTAAATCCTAGGGCAGGGGATTCATGCCCCTCTTGGCAGAGTCTGTATTTCAGATGTCTGTGTCTTGTCTGTCCTGGCCCCCAAGAGAGCAGAGGCTAGATCAGACTCAGAGGGAAGAACAAGGAAAATGTTTCCTCGGATTGTACTATAAATGACAGCAGATTGATGTCAGGACACTAGATAACACAGGACTTGCTAGAGTAAAAAAAAAAAAAGGCAAAAGAAAAGACATTTTATTCTAAATTATCATTTACCAACATGTTAGAAAACTACAATTGCTTTCCATGATGTCAGTAGAAATTTCTAGAACTAGTTCTCCCTGAGAGAAGTCGATCGAAACAGCATTCAGTGGCAGGGACGCCTAGTGTCCTAGGCTGAGCCGTGAGCCAGCTGTTCGGGTCCAGGCTGGGAGCACACGAACAGGCTCCGTGGCAGGTTCTGGTTCGCGGGCAAAGCCAAGCCGAGCCTGTGTCATCAGGGCCTGACTGCTGATCTTTTAAGCCACGTATTTCTCTTTCCAGATATTCCACTCTGCTCGCCCACCAAGGCCCACCAAGGATGAAGAGAGGCTGAAGATAAAACTTTCTCCAATAAATGGGGACTCTGGGTGATCAAGCACACCACAGAATCCACGGGGAAAGGCTAAACCTGGAACAAACCTTTCGCAAACGCCCCCCAGTTGTCACCTCTAGAGGTGCCGAGAGAAGACACCGGACATGAGAACTGGGAAGCGGGGCCGGGAGTCCAGGAGCAAAGCTCAGTGAGGGACTGTGGGGAGGGCGGGCAGAGAAGGTACAAAACCCCGAGAGCTGACGTCACCGGCACAGCAAATTCAGCCCCAGGTCAGCCTGCTCCTTTGCCGATTCAAACGGGGATTATTGCAAGCCCTCCACCAGCACTTACATTGCCCCAACCACTCTTCCAAGTGCTTGGGTTGTGGTCACAATCCTGAAAATAATAAAATAATCACAATAATATTGACTGTGGTTTCGCCTTGCGCCAAGCATCGCTCTAAGCACGTGACATGGTTCTTGCCCTTGTGTCCTCACAACAACACAATGAAGATGAAGAAAACGAGGGACAGAAAGGGGAGTTCTGTCCCCAGTGAGAAGGGAACGAGTGGGAACAAGAAGCCAGTCAAGCTAATGGCCTTCCTGACATTCTGGTGGCATCTCCCATTCGTTACAATTCCTGACTGTCTTTCTCACTTAAGAATAAATTTCCTTCCTTGTCTTCTTCCTTCTACTGTGTCTGTTTTGCCTAGTGTTCTATGTATCTATCCTCCCCTGGGAAACATACCTATTAAACACGTACTTAAACAAGTATTTCCTTATTAATACGAAGAGTTAGTATTTGTCCATGATCCCACTTTCTTTCTTGATCACTTCCCATGTTTTCTTGAATTTATTGGGAATTTTGATTCCAACTGGCAACTCATGTAATTTTTTTTTACTTTGTTCAGGAATCTTTTCTTAAAAATAGCCTTAAAAGGTATAGCCTTATCAAACATGAATGAATAATGAATGAAAAGGATACAAATGTTTTACTAATTTGTTTTCCAATTGTCTTTTTGATCTCATGTCTTCTTATTTGAACCATGTTTTAAATTTTGTTGGCATGAGAGTTCGAGCAATATTTTTCAAAAGGGACTCACACAGATCAAATTTTCTGAGTTCGTGAACACATGAAAACAGACCATTTGTCCCTAAAAATGTGAATTATAAAAAATAGCTCAGCATTTGAACAATTTCCTTCCGAAGTGTCAATTACACCATCTAGTAATCGGAGCCGGGTGACACAGGCCATGTCCATCTGGTGGCAGCCCTGTCCGCCCCAGATTTACAAGTGCACAGCCATCTCTGATGTCTTTGATGCACTCTGGTGCCCGCGCCCATATCTTCACAGGTAAACACTCAGGCAGACGAGAGACAGGGGAAGCTGCCATGTGCCGAACGGGCCCCCATCATCACCTGTGAACACCACGTGAGCACCACGCAAATAGGTGAGATGTGGGAGAGAACGGCCAGGTCAGAACATCAAAGAAACTCTGGGCAACAGGTGGCTCTGGCACAGGCCACCAGCCACCACCTGTTGACACACTGAGTGCACGCCTTCTTTCCTCCAACTCGTCCATAAATACAGGCTACCTGGGCTCTCCTCACCATTCCATTCTTTCCTTCCACCCGACCCTGACCTCCAGTGACCTTCAGCCATGAGGACTCTCGCTCTCCTCACTGCCCTTCTCCTCTTGGCCTTCCAGGCCCAGGCTCAGACCCTGCAAGAGACAGCTGACCAGGTTTCTGCTCAGGACGAGCCTGGGGAGGAGGACCAGGACCTGTTTGGGGATGAGGACCAGGAGGTGGCCATCTCCCTCCCAGAAGGGGGACGCCTAACTCGACAACTAGGTGAGATACCACCCACATGCTATTGGGGTCTGCACCCATTACAGGGGCTTGTTAGAGGCTGCGTAGAGTCTGGGCTCAAAAATGGGTGTGTGCATGAGGAGGGGTGAGCAGCAGGTACCCAGAGTTAGAAAGGAGAGCTGTAGAGCGTGGGGCAGGAAATGACCAAGGATGTGATAGTCGAGAATCAGAGAAAAAGCATGACCCTGCATGAGCACACAGAGCCAGTAAGATGTCTTGGGATTTATGACAAACGCTGAATCCTTCCACCTGAACCAGGCGGATACTATCTACAGTGAGTAGACTCATTGCCTCTCAGAAGATCTCCATGAAGTCGGATGAGCCTCTCCTCCCATCCCCTCCACCCCTGGGCCTGACCCTTCCCTTCCCTCTGCAGGATTTCAGACGTTCGCCCTATGCAAGTGCCGACGCAGACTCTCCTGCAAGTCCTTCGAGCGTAACCTGGGGAGATGTGGAAAACTGAGTCTCTCCAAGCTTTGCTGTAAATGAGCTTTGTGGACCAAGACCCAGAGCACTGCGAGATTCCACTGAAGACTGGACAAGCATTTAATTTAGTCTTTCTATCTGTGCCTTTTCTTCTTCATCTCTCCAGAATAAACTTCAAGCATTAAACTTACTGTTTGGATTTTTTTTTTTTTGTCATTCCATAAGGCTTATTGGTGTGGTTCACTTGCATAGAGAATTCTGTCCTGAACAGTCTACACAAAGGTGACCGGCCTCTGTGTCCCACAATTCAAGCATCACACAGAAACAACAAATAGGAAAAAATGAACATGATTATTAATTAATACAGTTTTAACCTACAAAATTTGACCCATTCATAATAAAACAAAGAGGGAAGTTCCTATGGCATGTCCAAAATATTTTGTGGATTCCAGGAAAGGAAGATCCATTGCACAATGGTACTTTTTCCTTGATTTTAAGACATGGGTGGGGATCCATATGTATTGATAGTTTCTCATGATAAGCAGGGGTTTCAGTTGCATATATATTTCTTTTAGCTGTATGAACAAGATAGGGTGAACTGATGTTTCACTGTGCCACCAACAGAAAAAAGGAAGAACTACAAGGTCTGTCCAGAAGGTATCCAGCCATGTAACATGAAAAATAGAGACATTTACTGAAGAAGATACAAGAAACATTGTACACAGGAGAATGATACCTCAGTCTCCTCCAAAGTAGGCACCTTGGGACCTCACACAGTTCTCCCAATCGCCATCAGCTACCCTGTTGAATTTTCCTGAAACTCAGCAAAAGTCTGAAATCTCATCCCTTTCAAAGGTGATTTTAGTGTTGGGAAAGCCAGAAGTCACAGAGCATCAGATTTGGGTTGTAGGAGTGGTGAGTCATCTGGGTGAGTTGCTGTTTCATCAAAAAACTGTACAACAAGTGATACATGAGTGGGTGTGTTATTGTAATGAAGGTACCAATCACCAGTGGCCCATAGCTGTAGCCTTCTGAATCATGAGAACAGTTTCCACAGAGGAGTATTCAAGCTTAATGCAAAATTGGATACAGATTCCTTGCTCTACTCACTCAGTCATTTTAAATGCAATGGCCACACAGTACACATGCTCACTCAACAGTGTCTACCACCCCCACTGACTAGTACAATGAAGTCATCATTGTTCGTGAATGCACATTCCAATCCACTCTGCTTGGCTGTCAGGTTATATCAACATCATGCAAACCATTCTTCTTATATTAACAATGGCTGAACTTTTTCCAGACACACCTTGTACACCAAAAACAGAATACACTGACCAGTATCTGTGGCCTCAAATAACTACCAGACAAAAGAAGTTTCCAGAAGCTGGTCAGTATAGGTGGTCATGCTCAGTGACCAGTGAAATAAATGGTCCCCTCTGGACCCCAAAATGTAGACTACTCCTATGTCCATTGAAATATTTTGGTCTCAACTTTCTCTCTTTAAAGAGACTGAGTCTACTAGTTACAATAAATGGGTAGTAACTTAAATAGAATTCTAGGAAGAAATGATATGTTTTTAATAATGCCAGTAACAGGCCTTTCACACCTGGATGGAAGGGAGTGTGCTGTGAGTCAAATGAGATTTACAGGAGCCTGATTTCCAGAGGACAAGTGTCCCTCTATGCCCCTTTCATGGCCTCACGGTGGGCACAGACATCCTCACACACACAACCTTGGGTTCTACCCTGCCGCAACGTTGTACTGAGAGTATCTTGGATTTGATCTTTGTCCTGTGGCCACTTCTATTTTGAGAATTTTTTCCTGAAAATACAAAGAATGACAAATAGTTTTATTTAAAGCTTTACTATCAACCTCTCTGAGACTCTCAGCTGTATCAAGATACATGAGTACTAACCTTTCCAAATTTTAGTGAGAAAGAACACACAATCCAGAAACTACCCACCAAAATTTTGCACTGCATAAAAATCCAAAGTATCTGTATAAACAAGAAAAAGAACCAAAAGAGAAATGACAAATTCTGGAAATAACTTGTGCTACTTGGACAAGAAGCTAATTTCCTGAGTTTAAAATTAAACCTTACTAATCAGTAGTAAGAAAGCAGCCAGTGCTTTAGTTTCCCAAAGGGATGCTAAAATAGAAAGGACACCCAGGGAGAGTAACACCAGTACACGTTAGTAATGAGCACACACTGCCCTGACACTTGAGAGAAACAAAGCCCGGGTTGCAATTGTCACCTGTTACGATGGGAAAGACCTCAACCCTCACAGCCCAGGGCTCAGACTGCTTCCAGGCACCACCAGGATCAAAGACTCCCACCACAAGTGGTGGTAGAAAGTCAGGAGCATGGACATCCTGGGAGCTGGGTGACATGGCTCAGCCGTGATCTCAAGGCAGGATGAGTCATGGACCTTCCTGCTCCACCATCGACATCGAGTCACTGCCCTCTTCATGGTGAATATACAATGAGCTACATCGCCAGTCATTCCAAACCTCCAAGTACAAATGGAGAGGAAATATATATAATAATAGCATAACACAAATGTAACAGTAAATCATTTTATTATTTAAAAATGCGGCCCTTCTCAGGGTTTACATTTTATTAGAACTGTGTTTATTGGCCACACTCACCTGCAAGAAAGTCTGAGACATTAAGTATTATTTTAAGAAAGCA
>PVIA01015279.1:0-23342 GCA_004024845.1 Tonatia bakeri
AGGTCACTACTCCGCCAGCTTGTCAAAGGATTTTGCCCACATTTCCCCCTATCATGCAGCAGCTTCAAAAAGGAACTTTCTGAATTAACCAAATAGAAATAGAATAAAACATGAGAAAGTCAAGAATGGCCTATATCCTATAAAATTTAATAAAACTGTCTATCACCTTTTAAGTCAAAAGGTTTACTGTGGCTAGGTCTCCCCTCTATCTCTCCTTACATGCTTGTTTTGATGATTAAAAGGTGGTAGGATTGTTAGATATTTTTATTTGAGGTTTATTGATTCGAATAATTCCAATGAAGTTGTATAAAATAATTTCTTAATCAGAGAATAAAATCCCCTCTAGTGAAATAGCCCCTGAATGTCTAAAAGTTGTTGAAGTAACAGCCCCTCCTTTACCTTGAATAGGAATATATATCAATTAGAATTAGACAAGCAAAGAAATAAGAAAAGCTGGTTAGCTATTACAAACCAAACGTGTAGAAACAATTACCAGAGACCTCTATCCAATCAAGCGTATCCTTTTGCCCCATGACAAATTCTGAGAACTTTAATAAACAATAAGACATTCAAACTCAGTACATACAGCTATTTCTAGTTGTTTACACTTAATAGGTTACTAGATTAGCATGACTAGATGTTTGGGTAAAAAACTTCCTGCTTCACCTAATAGCAAATGTTAATCACTGCCAAAAATGAAAATATAAAAATCTGTTTGTACTTGCAATAAACGGAACAGAGCTTCACCGTCCTCTGAGTCGTGTTGTCGTCTATTACCCATCGCCGACGCCTTACCCACCTTCAGGAGACCCTTGACCCAGCTGCAGCCGGACTGCAGCAGAAAATACTAAGCAGAGTAAAAGTATTATCAGCAGTTATTTTAATGTGAGTGACTGATTGGTCTGCAGGGTATTTCTACTGGAATTGTACTCCAAGTCGTATTCACACATCCTGCAAGAAACATTTAGTCTCAAGATGTGCTTTTTCTTCTTGTGGAAGTTCCTTTATAATTATTACTTTCCCCATTTTTTCAGTATTCAAATACATTCCACACTTCCAGGAAAAGAATATGTGGGTGCCATGAGTTTAAACAAAATCTATTCCTATCAGGTATACTGAGGTTGATTAGTCCAGTAAAAAAATATGTTGGCTCATAACATTTTATAGTTGGAAGGGGAGAAGTTTTGATTTAAGAAGAGTCATTACTTGAAAAGATATCCCTACTATTTGCACCGAAGATTTACTCTTAATCGGGTGTTGTTAAGAACAAATAAAGTAGTCTCAGTACCTACAGGGCCTTAGTAATTTCCCCTATTATAGTAATTTTAATTTCTGTCTATCTATTAGCAATGAGAAAGGGAAACCATTATAGTCCTCTGAGCAACCATTTGCTTGCTTTTGTATTTTTATTTTTCTAAGTCTTATTTCAGTTTTCTGTAAATTTATCTTACTTGGTCATTCTGTTCCTTTGCTTCGAGTGTTGCTGAGAAAAATAACACACACAGGAGAGATGGTGGAGCAGGATCCTTTATTATATGTGTGGGCTACGAGGAGAGCTACTCCAAATTCTGAGCCCCGAACTCTGACCTCCCAGGGTTTAAATAACCCCGGACCCCTTGCCTGTGTGGCAAAGCAAGATTACAGAAGTTCAATGCAGAAGTTAGGTCTTGCTACCTTATTTGGCAAAAACAAAGAACAAAGCACAGGGTCCTAGCACAGAAGTTACAAAGTGCAAAGTAGCCTTAAACAGAGGTTGCTTGTCACATGAGGATCCACTAGGTACTAATTGGAGTAGGTCAGAATGACTGTGTTCTTGTATTTTGACCATTAAGATAAATTTTTCTTCAAACCCAAGAGGATCCTGGAGAAAATCTTTGAAATTTTTAAGCAGATTTTTATATTCTTTTTAGTTTTGGACATATGTATATAATCCTGGTTCTCCTCTGCCTAAAACTGGCATGTTTTTCCCTGAAGGAATCTGGTAGAATTCTGGATTATTTTTGTCTCAATTTCTATTTTCATTTTCTTCAAGTTTATTTAGGAATTGTAGTGGAGGACATATAAAAGAGATAAGAAAGGAAAAAGGAAGGAAGAAAAAGGACAATTACAGGCAAAAAATTAAAATAAAAAAAAACCCTCAGGAAGCACAGGAAATAGTGAAAGAACTGTAGAAGCTGTAGAACTGTAGGAGGAATGAGGTGCTGCGAGTTATTAGCTATAGAGGCCTTCTTTAGTTCAGAGAGAGGCCCTGAAAGTTTTTATTTTTTTTAATAGAGTTTATCTGTCCTCCTCCCTCAGAAGCTTCCAATTTCCTATATAAAAAAAGTATGTTTGCCATTTATTCAGTTAAATTTTAGAGCTGTCTTTTTAAATTTTGCATGGAGAACTTAATTAGATGTCAAAAGAGGTCTTTTTTGGACATTATAAATGGACACCTACTATATTAAACTCTTTATATTTCTTTAGAGATTTACTCTTACTTTACTTGCAAGTAAAGCCTTTTTATTTATTGTCTATCTGCCAGCGTAGTAATGAGGGGACTTGGACTGGGAGTATTCAGCCTTGCGTGTTTGATTTCTCACATTAATTTATTTTACATTTCTTTGGATATTTGAAGAGTGTGAGTAAATTTCCAGGGATATTCCATGACAGCTTTAAGAGGGCTGCTTATGGGCTAAGCTCCAAGGAGCTGTCACCTCCTGAGTCACATCAAAATGCCTTTCATGTCTCAGTTTCCCTCCCAGGAGGGAGGTAACCAACCAATATGTGCACATCCTCCTACAATCATTTACTGAATTACTGTTGAATTTTAATTCTCTGAGGTCTTGCACATTTTGAGGGATTTCCTCAGACACCTGCACAGAGATTCTTAGTCACCCAAGATAACCAGAGACTGGACCTTCAGGGAGGAAGTGCCTTTTGTCTTCAGAGTCAAGGAAGTGCGGTCTCATTTATCCAGCAAAACGTTTTGTTCAGACTCTCAAAGAGCAATTCCACTTGAAAGCAAAAGTTAAAAAGCAGCCATCATTTGTTTCTTTTTTGTTTGTCTGAGTTTTCAACTCTTAGTGTTAGCCTGGTTTCTTTCAACTCTTAACTTTTAGGTCCACATGGAAGACTTTAAAAAATGCTCAAAAAATTTAGGCCTTTTAATTTAAAACAGGGAGGTCCAGAATTCTGGAAAAAAAAAAAAAACAAAAAACCTTCCCACAAGCTCACTTGATACAATTCCAAGAATTAGTGAGCCAGAATGGGTCCCCAACTGATGTCTAGCAAGGTGGTCCTGGGTGGGCTTCTCTGGAATTCTGCCACAATGTGCCAAGTAAATGTGAAAGTAAGAAACATTTAAATATGTAGAGAAATTTCAGCAGTATATTTTCAAACAAGAAGCAATATCTCAACAAATTGAAAAAGTGCTCCAGAGAATGGCAGTTTTGTACCTCATTTTATACATTACGGTCAAAGGAAAAATCATAGGGGTTACATAAAAATTATTGGTGATGGATCAGGAAGTCTGGAGAAAGCAAAAAGATGGAACACCTGGGACTGGATAAAAATGAAACAATAGACATAAGCTTTTTACATTGACGGGTACAGTAGAGTTAGCAGTGAATGTGTAACAGGGTACAGCCAAGAGGGGTACCCCAAATAGGGATTTTGAATGGGGCCCAGAACTCAAGGTGTCCAGTAAATATTAGGATGTCTTCACCACTTCCCCCACAGGTGTGAGCTGGGAGAAGGGACAAATGGAGCAAGGCCATTGGGAGCTGTTTTGCATAGCAACAGCTTTGCAGCTAACCTCTGGCATGGTCATTTAACATATCTATAATCTTTAAGTGGTTACACAGATATGTTAAATGGCTGTGGCCCTGCTCTGAGCCAAGGGAATGGAAGTAAATTCCCCTCCAACACGTAACTGGGGGCGGGTCCCCGGAGTTACAGTGCTTGCACAGGAGCTTGGAGAAGATTGGCTCCATGACATGGGGCCATGCCTGCCCAGACCCACGTTGGCAGCCCAGTGAAGTGGGAAGGATATGGAAGTGTTGGCAAGTGTGTTCAATTGTGGGAGGAGACGGAAATGGAGCTGCAGAGGAGGATTGGTGTGGGGATTTAAACCCAGATGTGGCAGCCATTGGAGGGAGAAGCATGCGGTTTTGGCTGAGGTGAGACTCCCGCAGCCCTGTGGGAGAGGACCACGTGACTTTGGCAGATTGGGGACTCCTGCAGCCCTGGGAGAGAGAACCACACTCTTTTGGCAGAGGGAGGACCTCCTCAGCCATTGGAGAGAGAACCACGTGGCTTTGCTAGAGTGGGAATCCCCACAGCTTTAGAAGGGGGAACCACCACCTGGCTTTAGCAGAGATCCTGGCAACACAGCTGATGGTGCCAGGAACCGAAGGAGGCCTACCAGCTGAGACAGATTACTCGGGAGAACCTGGGGCTGCCTGAAACATGGACTTCTATTTTTCCTGAGGTATGGTATTCCCAACTAGGCAAACAGGAGAAGGAAGGACTGTGTGTGTTTGTGTTTTAAGGGAGTTCTGGATTTTGATGAAGACATTAGGTCACTACTTTAAGTCTGTATAGCATTAAATAAACATTTCCTTTCCTTTTCACAAATCTCTGGCATTGAGAGATGTCTTTCCTCTGGCAGAGGACATAACAAACCTGGGGGGTATCTTTCAGTAATAGTATATTGCCCTTCAGCCCCCCCTTGGCCCCCTGTTGTTCTGTAACAAATCGATATTGTTATGGAAAAGACGACTCAGATGGCCTCAGAGTTTGCAAAGTGGGGTTTATTCACACATGTGGACCCAGAGGAGATAAAATCAAAATTCTGGGCCCCCAGCTTAGACTAGGGCTTCCTTATATGCTTGTTACAAAGGCAGAAGGAGGAGGGGGAAGGAATGCAGTTGCTGAAAGTGGGGTTTAGCGTATGACCTTGAGATAACTGCTTATCTGGGAATGGCTGCTGTCTGAGAATGGCTGCTGTCCAGCTCCTATCTAAGAATGGCTACTGCTCAGCTATGTCCTGTCACAGTTCCCTCTTTTGATACTATAAGGTGTTTTTACCCCTTTAGCATCACCATGTATCTGGCTATATGGCTGAGGTGCTGGGGAGGGTTGCAACTACTGATACTAGTGTTGGTCCCGCTGGAGAGCTAACACTTTGACAGCTGTCCTATGAGTCACTGTGGCCCCCAGGTGTTGGACCAAGGTCTGGAGGATGCAGGGTCCCATATGCCTGACACCTCCGGGTCTGGTATCCTATGGTCCTGGATATCACTCCAGTCTGGTGTACCTTCCCTCCCCAAGTGCAGAGGGATTGCTGTGGCTGAATGCAACCCAATGGCATGTCAGTGGAGGAGATGAAAGCTGACCATGGGAGATAGTAAGAGACCACTCTACTGCTAAGCATAATCCTACGCCCAGGTGTATTACATTTGCAGGCTGGGACTGAGACAGGGGCCACATTTGTCAAGTGAAGTATACAATAAATCTAAATGCAGAGACCAAACAGAGATAAACTATTCCTAGGGTGATGTGCTCCATGGGATTCCATTCTGCAGGGGCCACAGTCACTAGTCCAATTCCTAATATTCCTGCAAAGGTGCTAATTAAAGTCAGGTACCCTGCAGAACAATGGTCCATTCCTTGATGTCTTTTCTACTGGTCAGCGTCCTCCGGAACCTCAGCATGGGTATTCTAGGTGAAGGCCTAGTACTCGGGTCCAGTAGTACTGCTGCTGCTTTGGCCCAGCTGTAGTGGATCCAAGGGGTGATTCCTATAACTTTAAGGGCAGTCAGGGTGGTTAGTAACACCAAATGTGGCCTGGTTCACACAGGTTGGAGTGGTTCTTTTTTCCAGTCCTTTACCCATACACAACTTCCTGGTTTAAAGGAGTGTGCTGGCCCCCCCTTGGGGTTGGAGTCCCTAGCCCAAACCAGCCCTGTTTATCTTTCCTCATGTTTCCCCTAGCTTCTGGAGATATTTTGTCTGTCTTAATTCACCTTGCAACTGGAGTCCCCCCTTTTGTACACTGAGAATTGAGGGTGGACTCCCAAAAACTAACTGGTATGGAGTATATCCTGAGGGGATTGGGGCATTTCTAAACCTAAGGAATGCTAGCCGCAGCAAGTCCCCCCAGGGCAGTCCAGTTTCCTGGTAAAATTTAGCTAAGGTTTCTTTAAGAGTCCAGTTCACCTGCTCTACCTTCCCAGAACCCTGGGGTCGATAGGCAGTGTGTAGTTTCCATACAATGTTCAGAAGCTTGGCTGTTTCTTGGATGATTTGTGAGACAAAGCCCACCCCATTGTCACTTCCAATGGTCAGAGGCAATCTGTACTTTGTGATGACCTCTCTCAGGAGGGCTCGGGTGAGTTCCCAGCTTTTCTCCGTCTTGATAGTGAAAGCCTCAACCCATCCAGAGATGGTGCACACAATTACCAGGAGATATTTTAACCCTCGGCTAGGCTTGAGTTCAGTAAAATGATACATCCAGGTGCTTCAGCAGTGTGTGTGTTTCCTCCTAGCACTGTTCCTGGGATGGGGCCACCAGGAGGAGGTCGACCACATACTGCAGAATCCTCAGGTCCGGCTCTCCTTTGGTGAGGGGCTTCAGGTCTCCTGCTAGGGCTTCTCCAAATAAGGTTGGGACGTTCTTTAACCTCTGAGGCAGTCTAGTCCAGGTCAATGGAGTCTTCACCGCAGTGTGCGGGTCTTCCCATTCGAAGGCAAAAATGGGTTGGCTGGAAGGTGCCACAGGAATGCATAAAAAGACATCTTTCAGATCACGGCAGGTAAACCACATTGCTGTTGGGGGAAGCTGGCTCAGGGGGGTGTACGGGTTTGGGACGACTGGGTGGAGGATGACAGCTGCTTCGTTGATGGCCCACAGATCCTGGACAGGCAGGTACCCACTCCCGTCTGGCTGCCATCATGGGTCTGAGCAGGTATGACCCCATGCCATGGAGCCAATCTTTTTTGAGCTCCCACACTGGCACTGTAACTTGGGGGGCCTGCCTCCCAAGTCACATCTTGGGCAGTGGGAAGTCTCTTTTCATCTCCCTGGCCCAGAGCATGGCCACAGCTATTCAGCATATCTAAGTGATCAGCCAAAGGCTATAGGTATGTCAAATGACTATGCCATGGATTAGCTGTAAAGCTGTTGCTTTACAAAATAGCCCTGAATGTTCTTGCTCTGTGTGTCCCTTCCCCCATCTCATACCTGTGGGGGAAGGGGTTGCTTTGAAGGGGGGGTGGGTGCAGCATGGAGGGAGTCCTTCCTGTAAGGGGAAGGACCTTACAGAATCCTGGTCAGTTGGCTGTCACCAGGAAGTCGCAGGCTTGGTGTCCAAAGGCTGGCATTACTAGACCATTGGCATCCTGGTCATATTCTGGAGATGACAGATTTGGAAAGAGTTGGAGGGCACAATTAAATCATAACCATTAAATGACAAAGGCAGGAACTTAAGTAAAGAATGACTTATCTGGAGGAAGGTGTGCAAGGCATGCTACACCTGTCCAAAACTCTTGTGGCCCATTATATTTCACTCAGGCTGAGGGGAATATATTAAGATTTCCCTTATTTCAGATATCTGAACTTTTTCTGTCCTAGCCATCAAGACAGAAAAGGGAAAACAAGACAGTTCTAAAGGGAAGATCAGTTCTTTAGATAGTCCTCTTTTACGGAAAAGATGACTCGGATGGCCTTGGAGTTTGTGAAGTAGGGTTTATTCACGCATGTGGACCCAGAGGAGATAAAATCAAAATTCTAGGCCCCAGCTTAGACTAGGGCTTCCTTATATGCTTGTTACAAAGGCAGAAGGAGGAGGGGGAAGGAGTGCAGTTGCTGAAAGTGGGGGGTTAGCATACGACCTTGAGATAACTGCTTATCTGGGAATGGCTGCTGTCTGAGAATGGCTACTCTTCAGTTATGTCCTATCACAATATTATAACAATAACAATGAAAAGGATTTTGGTCTCTGCCCTGGTTGCAGACAACACAAAGTTCTTCCACCAGTTATGGGATTGTGTCAGTGAAATTAATTTAAGAGCAGAAAACAGATCTACCTACCTTGTGTTTAGCAGGCTACATCCTTCTCTTATTGTCAATGTATCTCTTGCAACCTGTTTTCCTGACATCATCCACTTTTTACTCAAAAATGCCATATTGTTTTTCTTTTCCCTATTATTCTTTTTATAATTTTTATTTCTATGTTTGTTTGTTTTTAGGAAGAGTAAGTGATGGGGAAAGAGAGGGACAGAAATATTGTTGTGAAAGAGAAATATCAACCAGTCACTCCTGTGTGGACCCTGACAGGGGACCAAGCCAGCAACACAGGCCTGTACCCTGACCTCTAATCAAACCAGGGACACATTTTGCTCTGTGTGACAATTCCCAACTAACTGAGCCTCAGCAGTCAGTTTTCCCTTTATTGTTCATCTACGTATCTTGACAGCCAGCTGTGGAGACAAAAGATACTTTCTTTCCTCTCATCTTTTCAATTCTTCTAGCTATACTAAAAATCAAGTTAACAAAGACAGATTAACAGGAGACAATGTACAATGTCTATTATATTAATGAATATTCTGAAGTGAAAAAATACAGTTCCAAGGAAGTACTCGGTAGTTAAGAATTACATGAACTCTGAAGATAAAGAAGAAAAAGCATTGTGGTTTGAGGTTTCAAACCACACACACACACACACACACACACACACACACACACACACAAACATACAGCCCAAAGCCATAACATGGAGATTCCGTAGCAAATGAATAAATAAATATTGGCTTGACATTTCAATGTGAATGTTCGTCCCTGAGCTGGACTTCCATCTACATAATTTCTAGGCAGTTAAGAGGGAAGTTGTAAGGGGCTTTTGTGATCCTTCTGTTTCCCAATAATGAGATCGGAATCAGTACCCTAAAATGCACAACTGGGGTGGCAGCTATACCTCCCTTCACAGCAGAGTGCCTAGTCTTATGCTGGTTTAACGTGTCTAATTGAAAGCTCTATTCTAGTACAGCTAGACATTAATTAAAGTCATTATACACCTAAATTATTACAAAACAAATTAAAATACTCACATTGTTTTGTCAATCTAAATGGATCAACTTTTGACTTCTTATTGCAGAAAATGTAAAAGATATATTTGAACTTGCTAATAAAAATGTTACATCCTTTAGTGTTCACAGCTTCCCTCTCCTGGGGAACTTAATTCCTGGGAAGTAATCCAACATGTCTGTTATGATCTTATCACAGCTGTTCAGGAAGAACTAGGATTCCTGTGACCCTGGTTCATGTCTCAGACTAGTGTTTATGCTATCAGTACTTGCTGTTTTGTTTTGTTTTGCTTATTTTGTTGTGTTTTTACATATCCCTGATTTTGATTAGTATTTGCTGAGTTTGTTGCTGCCTGAAAGACTCCAGCCCCATTTCTATTCTTGAGAAATTGGGACCAAGAAGTCTCAAGGAGGGGTGCCCACTCAGCTTCAATATCATCCAATTACTTTTATGTTCAACTTGATTTAGTTGCAAAAATACATAAAACATGAATTCTTCAGAAGGTCCTGATGTGACTTACAACAACAAATGGGTACACAAAGGCTTTCTGCAATCGTGGTAACTTTGTGGTATTGTAGTGTTTTCTTAATCAATAAGAAATATTGTGTGTGGGTGTCCAGGAGACATTTTGATTGTTCATTACTTGTTCATTTGTAGATTCTGTGAATGTGCAATGAACTCATACTGTAAAGCTACCAGGCACTCTCTGGGGCACCAGGCCCATGGCAGAGGATGAAAGAGACATCTTGGAAATGATTGCTGATGTCCAACTATTTACTTGACAACAAATGTTTAAAAGACACTTCAGGATGCCCTAAGACTTTTAATCCCAGCCAAATTATTTCCTTAAATGTGCTCCTACAGAATTTTTCAGAATCTCTTTCTGTTTGCACCATCCTCACTTTTTCTTACACTCTACATTAAATTCTACAGAAAGTTCTTTGACACAGTACTCCAAACAAATCCAGAAACTGACATATTTTTTGCATGTTTATCCAAACATTCACACCTGTCACCTAGGTGATTGCACTTGTCTTCTCACCAAACTCCCTGCTTGCAACTCAGCTGCCTAACAAACCCTGTTTAATGCAGAGGCTAAAAAACAGTAACACTGTCCCTCCCACTTTCTACATTTTTTATTGTTTGACTGGGCTAATCATCAAATTAAGAGAGAAAGATTAGAAGAAGGAAATAAAGATTTTAATACATGATCACAGAGAATCCATGTACACATAAAAATTACTATGACTGTGAGGCAACAGTGGGTATATAAAACATTTTGGAAGAAAGAGAAAAAAAAGAATAATGGGTTTTATACTCCAGAAGTTAGAATAAGTGTGGGTTTTTAAAAAGATTTTATTTATTTTTTTTAGAGAGAGGGGAGGGAGGGAGAGAGGAAGAGAAACATCAATGTGTGGTTGACTCTCATCTGGCTCCTACTAGGGACCTGGCCCACAACCCAGGCATGTGCCCCAACTAGGAATTGTGCAGCCCTCCGGTTTGTAGCACATGCTGAATCCACTGAGCTACACCAGCAGGGGAAGAATGAGTGTTTTAAAGATAGTTGAGAAGACCAGATCCTGCATGGCCAGACAATTTTTCTAGGCTACTCAAACTCAGTGAGACACTGGGGGTACCTAGCCTACAGATGTTTTTCAGAAGCCCTTTTATTTCCCATAGGTAATCAAATTAGCCTAAAGTGATTTTCAGTGATATCCTGATTTATCTCCTAAAGCACGTTTTCTGTCTGAATCTCATGGCAGGAATGTGGGGAGGTTCATCAGCTTTTTTTCTGAGTGTTGTTTCCTAATAAACAGTTTAAAATCAATATCCTAAAAACAAAATTTCAGGGTGGCAAAATGTTGGTTTCCTTCAATAAACACAGATTGCTAACATCTCTCTTTTTTTATTCAACCTTCCAGTGTCTCCCCAGTTCATTCAGAGCAAAGCCAAGGTTCTGGCTGATGGCGTCATTATTTCTGACTTCATGTATTCTCATCTTCTGATCTCTCTGCTCCAATAAGTTCACATCCTCTGGGCTGAGCCAACACATTTGAATTGGACAAAGAAAATCACCCCAAGTATGACTTACTGTATTCTAACTTACTATCATACATTATTGTCACTGTTGTTTGGATTATTATGGGACTGCCCCTCTGACATGTCATGTTTTTGAGGACTGAGACTTTGTCTGTTTTACTTACAGTGATTAGAAGACTGTCAGGGAGATGGGGAGCAGAGGTTCAGACATTTTTGGTAAATTAGTAATAATATTACAACTGTAAGAAAGGTTAAAAGGGTAAAACATGGAACATTATGACCATGCATAACTGTATTTCTGACCTAGATGACATCCAGTTAAAGTTTTTTAAAGAGAAGCCTCCAATAGATAATGAGCGCAGGCACACCTAGAGCTCATGAGTGGACAGGACTGAGAGGTGCAGGCAAAGGCGATGGCATGTGCAAAGACCAGGAGGTAGGCAACTTGAGTGAGGAAAGTGAATTTTACTGACTCATTTTGGTGATAAAGTGAACTGATATGCCTGAAGTACCCAATACACAGTCAGTACTAAACAGTGGCCAGTGTTCTCATTATTGTATTCCATTGAGAGTCTACCCACTTGGAATGAGAAATAATAGGAAAACAATAGGGTCCCCTTCTGACCACACTAGGATTTCATGATATTACAACTGATTGGTTACAGGTGGATCGATGTCTCAGTGACAGTCAATAAACCATGTTATGTAAAGTTTCCAACATGATGAGTGTGGGCCTGTGTACACACTCAATGTGAATCCATTTCATCTAGAAGTTTCTAACATACCTTGTAATCTGTTCCTCTGCTCCTCACCCAAACCCCCAGAGTTTGCAAGCAATTACACCTTTTCTTTCTTTATCAATAGATAAGTTTGCATTTTCTGAAGTTTTATATAAATAAAATCATGCAGTATTTTCTCTTTTTAACATGGTTTTCTTAATTCAGCATAATTATTTTATGAGGTTAAATTTACACAATAAATTTAATCATTTAAAATTGAACAATTCAGTGGCACTTACCTTAGTCACAATGTTGTGTAGCCATCATGTCTACCCAGTACTGATTTTAACAACATAAAACTCTGTACCCATTGAAAGATTGCTCCCCATTACCCCATACCCTAACTCGTGGAAAATACCAACCTTAATTTTGTTTTTTCCCCCTCTTCCTTTTCTGTCCTATACACCCCCTGTCAGGACTCTGCCAGCTTACACATCTGGTGCTCCCACTCATCCCAAAGTCAGGAAACTAATCTGAGACATTAAAACATAATCCTTCTTCCAACTCTGTGAATTACCACCATGTCATCCTAGCCTGAGAGAACAATACCCCCACTTCACTACATGAGCTTCAGTTGCCCCTCTCTCAACAGGTAAGTCAGACCCTCATTCATATTATTTAGCTTCATTCTGAGGCTCCAAAATAAACCCTCCTGCATAGCACTTTTAGGGCCCCAGGAAACCAAAGAATGCCTAACACCCTGTCACCCACAGGCTTCACAGTTTCTCATCTGACTCTGGGCAGACCCAATTCCTGCATGACTTCACTTTGTTTTCACCTCAGCTCACACACAGTCCACCTCTGACCAGGTCCCCAAGGATCTCAGCCAAATACACCAGAGGCCAAAGGCAGCAGGACAGGAAATGAAACCAGAGCAGAGGTATATTTCCCATTTCCCGGGTTCTGGATACAGGCTGTTTAAGGACAGGCATGTGAAATTTGTAAAAAGAACAAAGAAAACAAGGAATGAGGTCAGTGATCTCTACTCTGAACTGAAGGTCAAATTGGGCTTGAAAAGGCTCACCCAGTGCAGGCCTGTGTGTGGCTGACATAACAGAGACCTGCATGTTTACTAGAGTTTTTGAGTTTTATGATAGGATATCTTTTGTAATCTCTGTGATCTTGTTACTTGACGATGCGATGACAGTCTATGTAGAATGAGTACGCTGTTGATGCTAAGGGAACACTGTGGAAATGTGCCCTTTCATGTTAGGACGGGTTCGAGAATTCTGAGCAAAGGCTGCTGTGATGCAATCTGGGTCTCCAGAAGAATCTGGGAAGTAAGGTCATCTGCTGTGAACATCAAGTCATAAGAGAAGCAAGACTATTGCAAAACTTGATTTAAAAAAATTAGTGAGAAAAGGAAAAATTGGGGAAACATAAAAATGAATTGAAGATTGACACTTTGAGTAATGTGACATGATTAGCTAGTTACAGGGAGGTTATGTTAAATAAAACATGCATAAATGAGTTTAAAAATAAAAGTAAGCCTGTATTAAAGACCATGTGTTAGGGCAGTGAGACAAAACTCAACACCCCTGATTCAAAGTCTGGAGCTATTTTAAGAACAGAAGGAACCACAGGCATCTGTGTTTGCTAATTGACTTTACACAAAGGAAGAGCAAAACTATTCATATAATCCTGAGAGCAAGACCTCTTCTGTTTTGACTGTAAAGGTCCCCAACAAAGGTAGGCTTCTATTCTTCCTCAGACGTAGCACACAAGAGCACCAGGAAGATTAAAATTCGAAGTAATGGGTCCAGGTATTTGAAACGGATATTCTTTGGTTCTTAACACTGGCAACAAGCTTTCAAAAACACTTGTGAATATTTCAAAAGACCAGATAAAGTATCATCAATCACCAAAATGCAATTACATTCTTAAAGGGATGGTCTAAACTGAGGAATATTTACCCAATGGAATACTACGCAGCAGAAAGGAGCTCCTACCCTTTGTGACAACATGGATGGAACTGGAAATCATTATGCTAAGTAAAACAAGCCATGCGGTGAAAGAGAAATGCTGAATGATCTCACCTATAAGTGGAATCTAATCAACAAAACAAACAAGCAAGCAAAATACAACCAAAGACATTGAAATAAAGAGCAATCTGACAGTAACCAGAGAGGAGGGGGAGAGGAATAATAGGGGATAATACTGGAGGTATGCTGGGGGGACCACCAAAGAACATGTATGAAGGACACATGGACAAAGCCAAAGGGGAAGAATTTGAGGGTGGAAGGTAGAGTTATGTGAGTCATGAGGAGCATGGTGGGAGAAACTGGAGACAGCTCTACTTGAACAACAATGAAAAAAGAACAGTAAAAAAACAAAGTTCATATTTCTCAAAAACATTATTTTAATGGCTATTTAACATTTCATCATAGTTTTTTCATTACATTACTAGATTTCACAGTATCTATAAAGGGTAAATTAATATCACAAAACAGAACTTAAAATTGATATAAGAATTCTAACCATAATTACAAATTAACTGTTTTGGTTATAAAAAGAGTTTGGGAGTCTTCCCTCTTCTTGAATATTTTTGAATAGTCAGAAAAGGAAAGGGGTACCTCTTCTTTAAATGTTTTATAAAATTCTTCGGTGAAAACTTCCACTCCAGGGATTTTGTGGGCTGGGAGTTTTTTGATTACTGCTTCAATTTCACCAGCTGTTATCAGTCTGTTCAAACTTTCTGCTTCTTTTTGATTTGGTTTGGAAGATTATAGTCTTCTAGAAATCTTTCCACTTCACTCAAGCAGTCTAGATTTCTTAATTGCCTTTCACACTTCCTGCATCTAATATCTCAAAAGCCCTGCCCTGTCCTTACCTCAGGAAGTTTTAAGTGAGCTGTGAAAGTAGTATTAAACGCCTCAGAATGCTGAGCACAAACATATATATCATAGGAGAAAACAAAACACAGCCACTGCTTCTTCCAAAATCCATACTCTAGCAAAAAAATCATAGTTTTCAGGATTAGTATTGTTAAACTGTCCATACTGTACAAAACTACAGATTCAATATAACACATTGTAATCCTAGTGGCATTTTCTAAAATACTACAAAATATTGTTCTTAATTCACATGATATTTCAAGAGAACTTGTGGAGCCAAAACAATCTTTCTTGAAAGTACATTTTATTGATTATGCTATTACAGTTGTCCTATTTTTTCTCTCCTTCATTGCCCTCCTCTCTGTACCTCCTTCCCACCAGCATTTCCCCTCTTAGTTCATGGTCATGGGTCATACAGGTAAGTTCCTTCGCTTCTCCATTCCATATACTATTCTTAACCTTCCCTGTTTCTGTTCTATCTACCATTTAACTTCTTATTCCCTGTACCTTTAACCCATTATCCCCTCTCACCCTACCCCCTGATAACCTTCCATGTGATCTCCATTTCTGTGATGCTGTTCTTGTTTTAGATGTTTGCTTAGTTTTCTTTTTTGTTTCACAGGTTCAGTTGTTGATAGTTGTGAGTTTGTTGACATTTTGCTGTTCATAGTTTTGATCCTCTTCATTTTCTTAGATAAGCCCCTTTAACATCTGATATAGCAAGGGCTTGGTGATGAGGAACTCCTTGAATTTGACCTAATCTGGGTAGCACTTTATCTGCCCTTTCATTCTAAATGATGCTTTGCTGGATAGAGTAATTTTGGATGTAGGCCCTTGCCTTTCATGACTTCAAATACTTATTTCTATCCCCTTCTTCCCTTCAAAGTTTCTTTTGAGAAATCAGCTGATAGTCTTATCAGAACATCTTTGTAGGTAACTGTCTCCTTTTCTCTTGTTGCTTTTGAGATACTCGCCTTATATATCTTGAATCTTGGGTAATGTGATTATGATGTGCCTTGGTATGTGCTTTCTTAGGCCCACCGTCTTCGGGATTCTCTGAGCTTTTGGACTTCCTAGAAGTCTATTCCCTTTGCCAGATTAGTGAAATTCTTCTTCATTATGTTTTGAAATAAGTTTTCAATTTCTTGCTCTTCCAGTTCTTTTTCTGGTATCCCTATGATTGGGATGTTGGACTTTATAAAGTTGTCCCCTAGGACCCTAAGTCTCACCTCATTTTTTTGAATTCTTTTTTCATTCTGTTCTGATTGAATGCTCATTTCTTCCTTCTGCTCCAAATCATTGATTCGAGTCCCAGTTTCCTTCCCTTCATGGTTGATTCCCTGTATATTTTTCCTTATTTCACTTTTTATAGCTTTCACTTTTTCTTCTATTTTGCAACCATATTCAACCATTTCAGTGAGCATCCTGATTAGCAGTGTATTGAACTCTGCATCTGGATCTGTTGGATATCTCTTCATTGCTTAGCTCTTTTTCTGGAGCTTTGATCTGTTCTTTCATTTGAGCCATATTTCTTTATTTTGGTGTACTTTTCAAGTTTTAAGGGACAGAGCTTTAGGTACTTTCCAGGGTTTGACAACCCATATGAGCCAGTTGTGGTTCAGTCTGTATGAATGTTTCTTCGTTAATTCCTTGGTTGTCAGCCTTCCATACAATACAAGTTTATGGCACTTCTGGTTGTTTTATTATTCAAAATTTGTTTTTGCAATTCTTTTGATTGTGCAAGGAAGCAAAGTGTATTTACTACATATCCCTCTGGGCCAAGAAAGGTAATTCTTTTCCCTCTCACGGCCAAGTATCATTCCATTATGTAAATGTCCCATAGTTGGTTTATACATTCACCTACTGATGGATACTCCTTATCACGGCAATTGTAAATAACATTCAATAGACATAGGGAAGTTTATGTTCTTTTGAATTAGTGTTCTGTGTTCCTTCAGGTATATTCCCAGATGTGGGATACTGGGCCAAAAGTCAGATCCATAGTTAATTTTGCAGTATATCCACAATGCTTTGCACTGTGGCTGCACTAGTCTGCATTCCCAGCAACAATGCAGAAGAGTTCCCCTTCACCTGCAGCACTTGTTGATTTGTTAATGATAGCCATTCTCCCAGGTGTGCGATGGCATGTCATTTTGGTTTTAATGTGCACTTCTCTGATGATTAATGATTTTGAGCATCTTTTTGTATATCTGTTGTCCATCTGTATGTCCCTCTTTGGAGAAGGATGTATTCAGATTTGTTACCCATTTTTTCAATTGGTTTCTTTATTTTACTCTTGGTGTTGACTTTTGTATGTACTTTATAATTTTTGAATATTAACCTCTTATCACATGTATTGGCAAATGTGTTCTCCTATTTGTGACTGATCTTTTTTATTTTGACAAATTCTCTTGCTGTGCAAAAACGTTTTAGTTTGATGTAGTCCCTTTTGTTTATTTATTTTTTGTTTGTTTTATTTCTCTAGCCTAGGGAGATATATCCAAAAACATATTTCTACAAGCAATATCCAAGATTTTGCTCCCTATGCTTTCTTCAAGGATTCTTATATTTGTATGTTTTACATTTAAGTCCTTGATCCATCTGGAATTTTTTCTTGTGTGTGGTGTAGGAATCTGGTATAGTTGCATTTTTCTTCATGGATCTGCCAATTTCCCAACACCATTTATTGCCTAAACTACCTTTAGCCTATTGTATGTGTTTGCTTCCTCTGCTGAATATTAATTGACTAAAATGGTGTAGCTTTATTTCTGGTCTCTCTACTCTGTTCCATTTGTTTCTGTGTCTGTTTTTATGCCTCTACCAGGCTGGTTTGAGTACTATGGCCTTGTAGTATAGTGTGATATTAGGTAGTGTGATTCCTCCAACTTTGTTCCACCCTCTCAGAATTGCTGTTGCCATGTGGGGCCTTTTGTGCTTCCAAATAAATTCTTGAAATATTCATTCTTGTCCTTTGAAAAACACCCTTGGTGTTCTGATAGGAAGAACATTGAATCTATAGATTGCTTTGAGTAGTATAGACATTTTTTTAAATTTTAAACTGAGTTTTATTATAAATCATAATGTACTAAATGATCTATACTATTCTGTAGGAAATAAGAATCCATATTTTTATAGTAGCAAAGTGTACAGTGACTTTGCAAGTTCAACTACATGTATCAATTTGTCTGCTAAGAATATAATAAAACTAACATTGAAACACTCCTTTCTTCTTCATATGTACCTTGCCAGATGAAAAAAAGAAAAAAACAGTACTGAAATAATACATTAGTTGTACACTTTGGAGGCTTTCTGCATTTATGAATGGAATGGCCAATTTCAGCAGCTTGGAATTAAACAAGAAATGCTTCCATACCAACAAAATTAGCATTGACTTCTCCTTATAATTAAAAGGTATTTGTTTCTGGGTATGTATACTTTTTATTTCTATTCAAGCATAGTTGTCTAAAGTTTCCCCATTTCAGTGACATTAAGTCTTTTTATCCATTAACATGATATGTGTTTCCACTAATTTCTTTCTTCTTTAATTTCTTTTTTCAGTTCTTATAATTTTCCATGCATGTCTTTCACATTCTTAGTTAGGTTCATTTGTATTGGTTTTTTTTCTTTTTGAAACAATTGTGAATGTGTTTTTTTTCTTAATCACCCTTTCCATTTGTTTGTTATTACTATATAAAAATGCAACAAATTTTTGGATATTAATTTTGTGTCTTGCTAATATGTTGAATTCATTTATCAGTTCTACTAGTTTCTTGGTGGAATCTTTGGGGTTCTCAGTGTACAGTATCATGTCATCTGCAGATAGAGACAGCCTTACCTCTTGCTTTCCAATGTGGACATCTTTGCTTTCTTCTTTGTGTCTTACTACCTAGGAGTTCCAGTACTACGTTGAATAAGAGGTGAAAGTAGACATCCCTATCTTACTCCCATTCTTAAGGGGAATGCTTGTAATTTTGGCCCATTGAGTATGATGCTGTCAGTGGGTTTGTCATATATTGCTTTTATTATGTTGGGGTATGTTTCCTCTGTTGTGACATTGCTGAGAGTTTGATCATACATCCATGCTGGATTTTATCAAAAGCTTTTCCTGCTTCTACTGATAAGATCATGTGGCTTTTATCCTTCATTTTGTTTAGGTGGAGAATTCCATTTGTTGATTTGCATATGTTGTACCAACCCAGCATTCCTGAAATAAAGTCAATGTGATCATGGTGTATGATATTTTTCATGCATCAATACATTTGGCTTACTAATAGTTTCTTGAGGATTTATCATCTATGTTTCTCAGAGATATTGGCCTATAATTTTCTTTCCTTGTAGTGTCATTATCTGGTTTTGGAATTATGATAATCCTGGCCTTGTGAAATGAGTTTGGTAGCCTTCTGCCCTTTAGAATTTTGTGAAATAGTTTGAGAAGGAGATGTGTTAGTTCTTCTAGAGTGTTTGGTAAAACTTTCCTGTGAAGTCATCTGATCTAGGTCTTGTGTTTCTTGGGAGTTTTTTGACTACTGCTTCATTTTCTTTAGGTGTAAACTGTCTATGCAGATTCTCTGCTTCTTCCTTATTTATTTGTGGAGCATTTTACACCTCTAGGAATTTTTCCATTTTGTCAACATTGTCCAGTTTGTTTGTGTATGATTGTTCATAATATTTTCTTACAACCCTTTTTATTTCTTAGGTGTGACTTGGCATTTCCACTGTTTCTGTTCTGATTTTATTTGGGACTTTTCTCTTTTTATCTTGAGTAGTCTAGTTCAAGGTTTGTCAGTCATGTTTATCTTTTCCAAGAACTAGCTCTTGCATTCATTGTTCTTTTGCATCAATCTTTTAGACTCTATTATATTTTTTTATATTCTGTCTTCATTATGTCCTTCCTTCTACTCACTTTGGTCTTTGTTCACTTTTCTTTCTCAAGTACCTTTAAGTGTGAAATTATATTGTTTATGTAAGCTTCTTCTTTTTTTCTTTACTTTTTGTGGACAATAGCCCTGTAATGTAATGAATGTCCCTGTTAAGATTGCTTTCTCAGTGTCCCACTCATTTTGGATTTTTGGTTCCTATTTTTATTTGTTTCAAGGTATCTTTTGATTTCTTCCTTGATTTCATTGTTGACCCTTTCATTGTTTACTAACATGTTATTTAGCTTCCATGTGTTTGGGTGTTTTTCAGTGTTCTTGTGATTGACTTCTTATTTCATAGCATTGGGGTCAGAGAAGATTCTTGATATGATTTAAGTCTTCTTAAATTTATTGAATCCTGCTTTGTGTCCCAACATGTGATTTATCTTAGAAAATGTTCCATGTGCACTTGAAAAGTGTGTATATTGTGCTGCTTTGGAGTTAAATGCTCTGAAGATATCAATTAAATCCTTCTGATCTACTTTGTCATTTAAGGCCACTGCCTCCTTGATTTTGTGCCTGGATGATCTTCATTGAGGTCAGGGGTGTCAAAATCCCCAACTATGACCACAAAGATTTGCTTTACATATTTCGGTGCTCCTAAGTTGTGTGCATAAAAGTTAACTAGGAATGTATCTTCTTGTTTAATTGTTCCCTTTAGCATTAGGTATTATCCCTCTTTGTCTTTTACTATAACCTTGAATTTAAAGTCTATTGTCTTGGTTATATATACTGTTGTGCCAGCTTTTTTTTTTAATTTCCATTTCCATTAAATAAATTTTTCCAACCTGTACTTTTAATTTGTGTGTATCTTTTGATCTGAGATGGGTCTCTTGGACTCAGCATATATATGGGTCTTGTTTTCTAGTACATTCCTTTACCTGATATATTTTCATTGGAGCACTTAAGACATTTACATTTAAGGAGATTATTGATAGATACATGTGTAGTGTCATTTCATTGTTAGACTGTTTTTCTCTGGTTTGTTTTCTTTCTCTTTTTCTTCTCCCTCTTAAAGTAAATCCTTTAACTTTTGTTGCAGTACTGGTTTGTTGTTAATAAAGTCCTTTAGTTTTCTTGTCTGGGAAGTTCCTTATTTGTCCTTCAGTTTTAAATGGCGATCTAACTGGATAAAGCAACCTTGGTGGTGGGTCCTTGCTTTTCATCACCTTGAATATTTCCTGCCATTCCTTTCTGGCCTGAAATGTTTTTGTTGAGTAATCTGATGCCAGTGTAATTGGTACCCCCTCATGGGTAACTCCCTACTTTTCTCTATTGGATTTTAGGATTCCTTTCTGGCCTTTAAGCCTTGTCATTTTAATTATGATGTGTCTTGGTGTAGGCGTCTTTGGGTCCAACTTGTTTGGGATTCTCTGAGCTTCCTTGACTTGTGTGAATTTTTCTTTCACTATATTACATTTTCAGTCATTATTACTTCAAATAGTTCTTGGTATCTTGTTCACTCTCTTCTCCTTCTAGTATTCCCATGAGGTTGATGTGAAGTTATGTGTTGTTCAAAATGTTTCTTAAGCTCTCCTCATTTCTTAAAATTCTTTTTTTCTCTTTTCTGCCTTGTATGGTTGTATTTTCTATCTTGACATGCAAAATACTGATTCTATTCTCTGTTTCATGTAACCTACTGTTTACCTCCCAGTGTAGTATTTATCTCAGGCATTGCATGCTTTATTTCTTCTTTTTTTAAAGATTTTATTTATTTATTTATTTGTAGAGAGAAGGGAAGAGGAGGACAGGAATATCGATGTGTAGTTGCTTCACACACACACACCCGATGGGAACCCAGGGCATGTGAACTAACTGGAAATCAAGCCAGCAAACCTTTGGTTTGCAGGCCCACACTCAGTCCGCTGAGATATACCAGCAAGGGCTGCATTCTTAATTCCTAACTGGTTCTTTTTTATGATATCTATGTCTTGTTTTGATGCTGATCAGTATCCATATAATCATCATTCTAAACTCTCTTTTTGATAAACTGCTTGCCTACATTTCATCTAATTCTTCTTGAGAATTCTCTTGTTCTTTAATCTGGGCTCTGTTTCTTTGTCTCCCCATTTTGACTGCTTCTAAGTGTTTTCTGCCTTAGATTTTGAACTAATCAGTCCTTAAAGGGATTGGTTTGTTAATCCAATCAAGCTGTATTGCAGTCAGATTTAAGCAACAAAGGGTGGAGCAGAGTAATTCCTGTGGGTAGGGCTACTGCTTCCCCTTTGGCTGGTCCCACATGGACAAAATTGCTTTGCCTAAGAAAGATGGCTTCTACTATATGGGGAATGACCCAGCATAGGGATTCTGGTAGCCATTCTTTCAGTTCTTCCCAGTGGCACCAGCCCCAGACTCTCCTCAAGGATGCTAATCCACTCTACCAGAGCCCAGGACAAGTGCAAGGAAATTAACTTGTGTTTGATGACCCTTTAAGAGGCTCCCTGCATCTCCAGGCATCTATCCCTGGCAGAGAGAAACTCTCCTGGTTTTCACAGCTGAAAGTGGTCTAGGTTTCTTTCCACCACTGGTGCTTTAGGCTGGTATCCAAGCTTGGGGGTTAGATGCCCCACTTCTCAGGGGGAACTCCTTGGCCACTGAAATAGCCCTCCAGAACTTCATTGCCATGCCTGGAAGCCCCCAAAGCCCTCTTGCATCTCCTCTGCACTCCCTACCAGTTACTTTGTCTTGAAGAGATTTCTTTTGTGTCTCTATGATTATAAGAGTTCTCGAGAGGTAGTTTTCAGTTGGTGTTGAGCTGTGTTTTGAAAATACTATCTTGTGGTGTATAATTGCTTCTGTTGATAAATATTTTACATAAAGAAAAAGGCTCAAGAAATAATATTTAAAAATATTTCATGATGGTAAAATACAAATAATGTGAAATTACTCTTTTAAACATTTTAAGGCACAATTCCATAACATTAAATACATTCACATTACTGCATAACCATCATTATACTTCATCATTTTGCCATTCCCATGTGTATCGGCATGCTGACCTGCCCACAGTATCACTCACACTTGTTATATTATGGTTCTTGCTAATGGCTATTTTAGTGGGTATGAGATGGAATCTTGTTGTATTTTTAATTTTTTTCTGTTGGAAGTATAATTGACTTGTAATATTCTACTAATTTCAGGAGGAGAACATAGTGGCTCATATTTATATAAATCACAAGGTAATCACCTTGACAAGTCTAATTATCCTCTGTCACCCTAGAATTTATCACAATATTATTAAATAAATTATCTGTGCTGTTTGGTAGATTCCACAGACATATTTATTTTATAAGTGGAAGAAGTTTGCCCCTTTTAATCCCTTTCACCTATTTTTACCATCTATCCATTGATGCATTTGTGGAATCTAACAATTTTTTTGGTATCTATAAGTCTGTTTTTATCTGTTTTGTTCATTTGCCTTGTTTTTCTGTTCTACATACATTAACATTATGCAGTATTTGTCCATGTCCACAGGTGTGCTGATAGGTAGAGATGACTGGGAGAGCTAGGGTGGCATCACCAACAACACCAAGATTTTAGACCTGATCATAGAAAAGATGGAGTCAACCTTGGCTAAAAAAGGAGAGTCTGAGAAGATCAGGTTGAGAGTTTGGGAAAATGAAGATCTTGGTTGTACACATGTTACATTAGAGGTACCCTAATATGACTAAAATAGATACCCCCAAATGGCTTAACTCATTTGGTA
>PVIA01015280.1:0-23340 GCA_004024845.1 Tonatia bakeri
TTTTTTTTTTTTTTTTTAATCCTCCCTGGAGGATTGAACCCGCCGCTCCCTTTTGGTGCATGGGATGATGCTCCAACCAACTGAGCCACCCAGCCAGGGCTGGATCTGACTTTCTGATATCTGCATTTGAAGGCCTCTCAAATTTAATGTTTCCCAAACTGAAGTTATTTCTCCTCTACTTTTCTTCCAGTGTTCTTGATCCCAGTATTTAGCAACTAACCGGAGTATGCCAGAAATATGGAAGTCATTTTTGACACTGTTTCAGTTTTGCACCAGCCTCACACCTGTTACCAAATTCCATCAATTCTACTTCCTAAATATATCTAATACCTATTTTTATTAAAATCTTAAAATTAATTTCATAGGAGGTTTGTGTGTATGTATGTGTTTTAATTCAAATCCCTTGGAAGGGTGGTTTGTTTTGTTCTAATCTTCACCCAAGGAATTTTTTTTTAATTGATTTCAGAGGGGAAGGAAGAGAGAGAAAAAATCAGTGTGAGAGAAACATTGATCACAGGGAATCAAAACTGCAACCTAGGTATGTGTCCTGACCAGGGATCAAGTCCACGACCTTTTGGTGTACAGGACAGTGCTCCAACTAACTGAGCCACCCAGCCAGGGCCTTCAAAAAGGTTTATAAGGGGAGGCAGCAGTCATGCTAAATCTCACTCCTTCCTACCTCTAGTATTCTAATTTTGCTGATTTACTGTGGAAAAAGGGAAACAATTTATTCAACAAGTATTTGAGATTTTACTGCGGAAGAGGTATAGTTCCAATTGCAGGGTAAGCAACAGTGATTAAAAAAAAAAAAAAAAAAAACCACCCAGGCCTTACTAGAGCTTGTATTTTGGGGATAAAATAAAGGAGTAAAATATATAATATGTTAAGATGATTGGAGAGAAAGCCAGGAAGCAGGGGCTAGAGAGGGGATTGCTGCTTCCAATTTAAAATAGGTTAGGATATACTCTGATTTCTCTTCAGAAAGTAAATTTTTCACCTTTTAAAATAGGTTAGGGAAGCTGAGATTTGAGAAATGACTCAAAAAGGTGATTGGACATTCAAGCAAAAGAAATTATATTGCAATTTCTTGATCCTGAAGCAGAAGTGAACCTAGTATGGCTAGAGGGAGGGAGGGAGAAGGGGTTGGTAGAACATGAGGTTAGAGAGGGAACAACTGTAACGATTGTCATTTATTCTGAGGTGGAAGCAGTTGCAGGGTTTTGAACAGAGGAGTGACAGTATAGCTTAATTTAGAAAGAATGTGTGGCTGCTATATTGAGAATAAGGTACATAGTAGGGCAAGAAGCAGGAGGCCAGTACACTAATCCAGAGTGATTCTCCCTGCTCACTTGCAGTTAGAACATGGCCTCAGACCGCCAATACTGAATCTGTTGCAGAGGCCTTGGTGGTGGAGTCTTGTGGTACGGGGACCAGGGTAGTATCCTTAGCAGATGGTTCCTCTGGCCAGGATTTTAATGTATCCATTTACACTGTTTAAAAATAATAGGATACAGGCCCTGGCTGGCGTAGCTCAATGGATTGAGCGCGGGCTGCGAACCAGGCATCGCAGGTTCGATTCCCAGTCAGGGCACATGCCTAGGTTGCAGGCCATGTCCCCCAGCAACCGCACATTGATGTTTCTCTCTCCCTCTCTCCCTCTCCCTTCCCTCTCTAAAAATAAATAAATAAAATCTAAAAATAATAATAATAGGATACAGTCAAAAGTCTTCCTCTTTTCATTGTCCTTCAGACTTACAGTTATCCTCTCCATGTAGAGTGAGGTGGTTTCCAATTTTTGCTAGTAGAAACAGTGCCATAGTGAAGAACCTACATGAATCATTTCACAAGTAGGTGAATGTATCTGTAAAATCCAATAACTAGAAATTCTGTATAGCAAGAGACATAGCTGTGTAATTCTAGTAAATTTTCCTGTGTCCCTCTTAGTAGATATTATAGCAGTTTACACTTTAACCAGTTTTTGAGGATGTCTCTTACCCCATACTCACCAGTATGATATTACCAAGCTTCAGAAAACTCTCAGTTCCCCATGCATGTCACTTTGGATGAGGTTGAACATTTTTTTCATAAGTTTTAAGTTAGTACTACTTTTTCTGTGAACGACATATAAGTATTGTTTGATTATTTTTCTCCTTGGATAGTCTTGGTTCATCTATTTCTTATTTACAGGAACTCTCTTTTTCATTAGGGAAAAATCTGTTTTGTTTTTTAGGGGTTGTTTTAAAGATTGTATTTATTTTTAGAGAAGGAAAAGGAGGGAGAGAAACATCAATATGTGGTTGCCACTCATGCACCCCCGCCTGGGGACCTGGCCCACAACCCAGACATGTGCCCTGACTGGGAATCAAACCCACCAACCCTTTGGTTAGCGGGCCACACACAATCCACTGAGGCACACCAGCCAGAGCAAAATTTGTTTTTTTTTTAATTGAATAATACCTATATATAATTCCTGCAAATGAAACAAAATAGTGCACATTCAGTCGACTTCTTTTCCTTAAAGGCAAATACTGTTGTTCCTCTCCAAATTGTGTGTGACCACACGTGTGTGTGAGAGAGAGACCCATATCCCCCTTTTTACTAATATATTAGTAGAAAGAGCCTGTATAAACTGTTCTTTATTTTGTTTTTTTCACCTGTTTACAACTGTGGACTTCCTGGTGTGAAGATACACTGTTTTAACACCTCACACACTCACAGACTTGCACATCATTGCTCTGTAGTTTATTAAATATACTTACCATAATACTTGATTATAGTTAATACATATAACTTATTACCTAAGTAAATATAATTATAAATGACCCAAGTAGTGTAAACTCCAGCTATATTTCCTTTCTTACAAAGTGTTAGTGTTCCTGCCATTAAAAACCACCTTATATACACATGTTGGTTGACTTTAAAAGCCGAAAAGCAACAAACAGTATTCTGTTATGACTTTAGAAGAATTCTTCAGCATGGATCCAACTGGTATGCCTTCTCTACAGTTCTAATTATAAATACTGTACCTTTAAAAAATATATTACTGTGATCAGCCCTGGCTAGTGTGGCTCAGTGGATTGAGCGCCAGCCTGCAAACCAATGGGTCACTGGTTAGGTTCTCAGGGCACGTGCTTAGGTTGTGGGCCAGGTCTGCAGTAGGGGGCGTGTGAGAGGCGACCCCACATTGATGTTTCTCTCTCTGTCCCCTCCCCCTCTCTCTAAAAATAATAAAAAATCTTCAAAAAATAATATGTATTCCTATGGTCAAGATTAAATGGATTGTCGTAGGTTCAAAATCATCTACATTTTAATTTGCTTCATAATTGGACTTTCTCCAACTTTTAAATTGTTTTTCCTTTTGCACATTTAATAAATGCACCAGAGTATGTAACTCATAATATGATGAGTGACTGTGAACCTGTCACTCAACCCAAAAACTGGAGTGTTGCCAACAACCTGCATCTATGTATTTACCTATCCTGTTTCTGCTTCACCGAAAAAGGAAACCACTCTCCTGAATTTTGTATATACTATTATCTTGATTTTGTTTTTATTTACAAGATTTTTCCCTAGAATTTCCGATTGGCTCCTACACACTCTTTCTTCCTCTCATGCTCCCCCCGCGAGTGTGTTTTCTTCCTCCCGCCCTCTCCTCTCCTCCTCTCTCTGTCTCGCCTGTAGATCTTCTCTTCGTATTCTCTGTTGGGATCTGCTTCCTTCCTGAGCTCACCAGTTTTCCAGTCTAGACAGTTTTTTCTTGGACCATTATTTTCTCTACATTTGTTTTTTGTTTTTCCTGCAATTTCTGAATTCTTTCTTTTTGCTTATATTTGTTTCTTTTATCATATAATAAAGATTTCCCTAACCTTCAACCACACTATTTATTTAGTCTATGAAGCCTCCTTTATTCCCTAGAGAGCGTTGTCCTATAACCTTCCACCATCCTGCTAAAATCCAAACATACCGCTTTTGAGATCTTCAGCAAAGTCAGTATCCTGGGATTTCTCTTGTAAGTTAGAGTCACAGTTGCCTGGATGCCATGTTTTCTATTCCCTTTCTACAGTCCTTCCTTAGGAAGCTTTCTAAGAAAGTATATATAGAGGGACAAATAGTAAGGTTTCTGACACATCATCATCTCTCTTTTACTTAACAACCCTTTAAAAATATAAAAAAACATTCTTAGCTCAATTGCTGATCCTTCCTCTAACATGCAGTGGTGCTGAATCCAATGCCAGTCTGATTCTTTTTCTTTAAAGATGATTTCTCTCTTGTCTCTCTCTGTCTCTCTCAGAACTGTCTTTTGTGTTAAAATTTTTTATGATTTCCTCTATGGGTGGTCATTGTTTTGTCCCATTGTTAATGCTGGATAGTTCATAGACCCTTTGATTTAAAGATTTGTGTCTTTAGCTCATTTTATTATTTCTTAGATAATTTCTTTGATGATATCCACAATGTTCTTTTACTCAAATATAAGAACTGTGGGATCCATCCTTTCTGTCTTAAGTTTTTTCTTATTTTCTTTCCTGAACCTTGTTATTAATCCTGGTCTCCTTTCTGTAGGAGGCAGAAGAATTAGTTGCCAATGTATAGCAACTGTATATGGCCAAGATTTGTCGTCTGGCAGGATTTGCTTTAAGGTAGTGATCTTTATCCTGGAGATCTCTGAACTTCAGACAGCGTTGTTTAAAGGTGCCAGTATTTCCAGATCCCACTGATACCTGCTGAAAAGAGTCTTCCTTTTACTTGTTTGTGTTTCCCAGGAGTATGTGGCCTAATTACAGGTCATTCTAATTGCAGCAGTGAGAAACCGGATTGTTCACTGCTGCAGGCAGATTAGTATTCCTGTTTTCAAGCCTCCTTTTCATTCTGGCCCTCTGTCATATCTGCTGCCTCAAATCTGAAGCACTTCAGAGTTCCAGGCATGTGGCTTCTCCTGCATGCTAGCACTCCAAGACCAGTCCAGGTGGCAGCACCCTCTCCTCTGCCCTGGATCCCCATTCTGCCACCTTCTCTCATCATTCTAGAAATTTGTTGGAAAATACCTCACAGATTCCTCTCTGCCCAATTCTATTTGTATTATAAATGTCATTTTACTCATTTATTGGCATTTGAATATGGCCTTTTAAAAAGTAAATATTTGCCCTGGCTGGCATAGATCAGTGGATTGAGCGCGGGCTGCAAACCAGGCATTGCAGGTTCAATTCCCAGTCAGGGCACATGCCTAGGTTGCAGGCCATGTCCCCCAGCAAGCACACATTGATGTTTCTCTCTCTCGCTCTCCCTCTCTAAAAATAAATAAAATCTTTAAAAAAAAAGTAAATATTTGTAGTCATTTACCATCTTAAAGCAATCTGCTTCTAGTGTGAAGCACCTTCAACTCTTTCCTGTACTGCTAACTCTCCATTGATCACCTTCCATCTGTCCTGCACTCCAAATCATTTTCTATGCAGTACCAGAATGAACCTTTGGGAATGCAAATGTGACTGTCAGATTATATCACGTTTTAGAGAAGACGTCTAACATGGAGGCCTCAAGAGATGGTGTCCTGCTGGAAGTCGTATCACTGCAACTATGGTCTGACACAGATGTGAACATGGTGTCGAACAAGACCTGTACTCACAAGATCCAGCCCCTGAGCAGGCCTCTTCTCTGTAAGACCTCAGCCCCGGTCTAGGCCTCTGAGTCAAAGATCTAAAAATAAGTCACAGGGCTGTGAAGCAGCAGGCAGCTACACACCTCTGGTTCTGTGGCTAGCTGCTGGTCAGCAGCAGTGAGTACACAACATCCCACAATGCCACTGCCCCAGACAGCCTGGAGATCCGGCTCAGCTTCTGAGTAGGCCTCAGAGCTGCCCAGAATCTGGTGCTGGGCTTATCTCTAGGTGTGAATGATCAGAATCCCAGACCTATTCTCTGTAAGTGTCTAAACGGTGTCTTGACAAAGCCAGAAGTGCCAGGCTAACTCACTCTTAGGGTAACTTTTCCCTGGATGTATCTATCTCTGTGTCAGATGCCTCTCTGAGTCTTGATTCCATACCATCAGCAGATTTCCTCTGTAGCTTTCATCCTAGGTCATGATTTCTCCAAGCATACCTAGTGTCTGGGCCAGCTTTTCTCTTCCATCTGCTACTTGGTCTAAATCTGGAAATCCTGGAGTCTTCAGACTTCAGACTGAACTGAGATGGGAGCTGTCTGACATACTCATTTTTGCATTATGCCAACTTGAATTTATCTTCTCACTTAAGGAGCCAAGGAAGTATAGAACCAGTTAGTGAGTGCAAGTAATGTCTGCCACAGCCAACTACTGGAAAAGGACAGCCAGATGGTCTGGCAAAGACAAGCCCACAGAGACTTGGTGGAAAGCCACACAGTATGCCGCCAACTGCTGGCATGAGCCCCAGGGTGCCTCCTGGAGTAGGCTGGCATCTTTTCACATTTGATTGCCCCACTGCCACCATCCAATGATGAAACTGGCTGTGCACATAGTCTTCAGCCTTTCAAGACCAAAGGAGAGTAAGACAACTCAGCAAGTTAGGAATGGGTGGAAATTTCCCTAATCTAGTAAAGGATATTTACCCACAAAACGTACAGCCAACATTATGTATAATAGTGAAATACTGAACTCTTTCCCCTTGAGACTGATGTCAAATCTACAAACTACTACAATTAATAAGTGGACTGTCAACATACACAAAAATCACTTGTTTCTATATACAAGCAAAAAGTAATTGGAAAATGAGAAGTTAAAATATTACCATTTATAATAGCACCCTGCCAAAAATAAAATACCTAGCCATCTAATGAAAGATATACAAGATATCTACTCTGAAAACTACAAAACATTTCTCAGAGAAAGCATATCTTCAGGACCTTGGACTAGACAACAGAACACAAAAAGTGATAACCATGAGTGACAAAAGAAAACAATAAACAACTTCATTAAGTCTAAAAATTGTTTATCAAAAGACATCAAGAGCTTACCAGTGTGGCACGCTGGGTTCAGCATTGTCCCACAAACTGAAAGGTTGCTGGTTTGATTCCCAGTCAGAGCGTATGCCTGAGTTGTGGGCCAAGTTCCAGGTTGGAGGCCTGCAAGAGGCAACCTGTTAATGTTTTTCTCACATCAGTGTTTCCCTTTCTCCTTTACTTCCCCTCTCTTAAGTAAATATATTTTTTTAAAGACATCAAGAGAATAAAAATGGGAGCCACCGCCTGGGAGAAGATATTTGCATTATGTAATATCAGCCATCAGAGAACTCATAACTCAGAATATATTAAAAAACTACAAATCAGTTTTTAAAGAAAAAAGACCAACAATTCTATTTTTTATTTTTTAGAGAAGATGGGAGGAAAAAAGAGGGAGAGAAACATCAATGTGTGGTTTCCTTTCACTTGCCCCCTACCGTGGACCTGGCCTGCAACCCAGGCATGTGCCCTGACAGGGAATCAAACTGGTTACCCTTTGGTTCACAAGCCAGCACTCAATCCATTGAGCCACACCATAAATGAAAATATTCAAGTATCTCAAACATAAGAAAGGTTCTTGACACTTTGTCATAAAGAAATGCAAATTAAAAGCACAAAGAGGTACCATTCTATCCCCATGAAAGTGACTGAAACTTCAAAAGACCATGATACCAAGTGTTGGTAAGGAAGTGGGACTAGGACTTACGTCAATTTGTTCCACTTAGTCACACATTCATTGGCTGATTCTTGTATATTCCCTGAGGGGAACAGAACCCACCACCTTGGTGTATGAGGATGATGCTCTAAACAACTGAGCTATCTGGCCAGAGCAAAACTGGGACTGACTTTAATGGTGGGAGTGTAAACAAGTCCAGTTACTTTGGGAAATGAATGGGGAGTATCTACTAAAGCTAAAAATATTTATGGCCCAGCAGTTTTCCTGTTGGGTATATGCCTGATAGAAGTGATTGGCTTATGCCCACCAAAAGACTTGTACAAGAATATTCACAGTAGTCATAATAGCCAAAACCTGGAAAATATTTGAATGTCTAACAACAGTAGAATGAATAAATACTGGTATATTTATCAATGGAATACCAGTTAGGGGAGGGTGGGGGACTTGTACTACACAACATAAGTGAATCTCAGACATCATGGTGACTGGGAAGCCAGACACGCAAAATGTACATACTGTATGGTTTCATTTACATGAAACAAAACTGGCAAAACCAACCTATGGTGGTAGAGATGAACTAGGAATCATCTCCAGGGGAGGAGGGCCTGCTAAGGTATTTTTATCTTGATTGGGGTGGGGGGTATATTATGTATGTATGTATATATAAGTGAAAATTTGAACTGTGTACGTAAGATTTGTGCTTTATGTAAATTAAATGTCTATAAAAGATACACGGAAGGGGGGCCTTGATTCTCTCCATTGCTCTGCCCCTGTGATACCACACAGACCCCTGAGTGCCTTGCTAACTCCCTCTGCTTCACGTCAAACTCTTCAGCGATTTTCTCTTACAAACAGAGGTCTGTGCTTCCCAGCCTGCCTCGTAAGATCTATTCCTTGGGGAACTCCCCTAGCTTTCCCTCACAGCCTAAAATGCGCCAAATCCCTTCTTGCTTCAGGGTCTTTACATGGGCAGTTTCACCTGCAGGCAGTTTCTCCTCCCCAATTACATAACTGCTTCTCACTCTACAAATGTCAATTTAATCATTCCCTTTTGAGGGATGCCTTCCAGGACCTTCCAGAATGCTTTAAGTTCTTGTAAACATCTAGCACTCTTTTTCTTCACTCATCATGTCCTAATTGTGCTTGCATGTTTATGTTACAATTATCTGCATCTTTTTGTTTGTTTAAATCTGTCTTTTGCCACGAAGTTAGTTTAAGAGTCACTTTTGTCTTATTCACCACTTTATCCCCAGTGCCTGGTCCATAGTAGGTGCTCAGGAAGTCACTTAGTGAATGCTTGCTATTTGCTATATTCAACACCAAGTGCTGGAGATACCGTTGAGTATGGGATGGTTATCATCCAAGGTCAGAGTCCAGAAGGGGCAGAACACTTTTGTGAGAGAACTAGTATCACTGGGAAAGTATAATATAAGAGTTGGAGATTTCGAAGAAGGCTTCCTGGAAGAGGAGTCTCACAAGGTCATATTTTCAAAACAACTCAAAGAGCCCCCCAACCTACAGAGAACAGACTAATGGTTGTCAGAGGGGAAGGGGGTTGGGGGACTGAGTGAAAAAGGTGAAGGGGTTAAGAAGAACAGATTGGTAGTTACAAAATAGTCATGAGGGTATAAAGCACAGCATAGGAAATATAGTCAATAATATTATAATCACTATATTGGTATGCTACCAGGTAGGTACTGGAAATAGTGGGGAAACCACTTTATAAAATAAATGATTAACCACTATGCTGTGCACCTAAAACTAATAGCAAATAATATTAAAATGTAAATTGTAATTGAAAAACATTTAATGTAAAAAATAAAAAAACCCTCCAACTAGAGGCCCATTCTGGGAGGAGCCAAAGCTATGACAGCTTCCGGACTGATTCTCTTGTCATCTACCTGTGCAGACACGGAAACAGCTTGACTTGCCGATTGTATGAGACCGCAGGGTTTTTGAGAAGTAATCTCACTTCTTACTGATCAATAGGCTTATATGAGGTGTTTTACATTCAGAGTTCCTCCATATATTTTTAAGGCCACTTGGCTCCCTCTCAGTAAACCCAGTCTCCTCGATGTTTCTTGGGTTGACTGGTAGGAAGCTCAGAGATAAGGCAAGTCAAAGGTAGCTTTTAGTTTTATGGGCCTCCTCTTGTATCCTCACTGTTAGAACTAGACGGCGTTCCACACTCATTTGTTGCACTATATAGTGACCACAGCTCATTATTGTGCACTTGAACAGCAAGGTTTCATGGCAGTGAAACCACTGTAGGTTAAGAGACAAATTTGAGTTTATGAACTCAGCATTTCCTTAAATATTTCCAGTAGCTTGGTCTTAAAATGTTATTTAGTTCTGCCCAGCTGTGCCCCTATGTGGAAGGTGTGAGTGTGTGGCAGCTCTGTGAGTTGGGGTTAAGATTAGACACAACATGAGCGCGGGCTGCGAACCAGGCATCGCAGGTTCGATTCCCAGTCAGGGCACATGCCTAGGTTGCAGGCCATGTCCCCCCGCAACCTCACATTGATGTTTCTCTCTCTCTCTCTCCCTCTCCCTTCCCTCTCTAAAAATAAATAAATAAAATCTTTTTAAAAAATAAGATTAGACACAACATTGTGGGGCACTAAGGCGGCTAGATAGAGGGCTGGGTTCTGAGCTCATCTTCTTTGTGGAGTGAGGGGGGAAAGAAACCCCTTTCATCATGCACCACTCATCCACACTCTGCTCTCTGACCTAGCTGGAACACCTGGTTCCCCGGATTCCACATCGGAGGCAGCCAGCTGTTTGATGAAGGGGGAATCTGTTGTGTGGTCCTGCCATCCAACACCTACATCAAACATGCGTTGAGTAACTCGGATCTCTTTGGAGGGAGTCTGTGCTCTGTGACCAGTCCCCAAGGTTGCATGTCACCCAATCAGTGCCATCAGAAACTCAACTCCAACTAGCAATTGAAGACCCAGGCAGGATGCTAACTAGACTGTAACTAGAGACAAGCACATGTTAGAATCTCTGATTTGGAGCTGTATAGCAACTTGACAGTTATTGGGTTGGAGGACTCTGGCACTCTTGTGTTGAATAAATGAAGACCCAGCCCCTGAGGCCCTCCTTCCTACTGTACCCAGAGGGAGCAGTCAAGCAGCAGTCTACAAGTTACTCCCAGACATCAGGACTGCAGTCCAGGACAGCCATTTTAGAGGTCACAGTGCTTTTTTTGGGGGGGGGGGGGCTAATAAACCTCTTGTTTCCATGACAAGGTGTTGGACTCATGACATTTTGATAACCAAACAGAGAGCTGGCCCACACTCAGGAAAGAGGACAGAACAGATGACTTTCTTCAACCAGATGACTTCAAGAAGGTTTCTCATGCCTCTTAATCTCAGCCCCTGGAGGGTTTGCAAATCTGAGGAATTGCTCATAAATTTAATTGTTCAGAACTCAACAAATGTTCCAGTCTGAACATTTATTGTATAAGGTCACACTGAAGGTACTCTGCAAGCTATCCTTTCACAATTCATGAGAGGCACATCTGACTGCCTCTTAAGACTACAGCATAGACACTGAGCCAGGGTGGTGCCTGTGGCCACGTCCACATACTCAAACCTGAGGAGGACAGGGTTTGGCTCTGTTGGCCGTGAAATGGACTGGAGCTGCCCAGGCTTTCAGGGTATCTTAACCTCAAGGCCACAGGCCCCAACACCAGAACCTTGCCTGGTTTCCTCCCCAGCACACCTTTCTTTCCTTTTCTGGTCATGACCCCTTGTACTCCTAACAGTCTAGGGGGCCTAGAAAATATCCTTCTCTACGGTGTAGACCTTCATAGCAGATAAATGGTGGGCATAGCCTCCAGGGTGGTCCCTAGTCCATTTGGCAGTTCCTCATGTATCCGGATACCTCTGCTTCATCTAGCTCTGGAGAGGCCTCAGGGAATCCCCCGACAGTTTCTCCTGCCTGTATCTTGTGTATTCCCTAAGATGGTACCAGGCATCCTGTCCTAGTTCCAGGGGAAGGAACCTGAAGGCCCTGTAGTCCAGCCCGCCCATCAGGGGTCTCCCAGGCCCTCACCAGCCCCAAACTCTCAGAATGATCACAGGCAAATCTTAGAAATAGGGGTGAGACAGAAGCCGACGGCTCTGCCTGGCAAGGTCCTCTTGGCCACAGCACAGCCATTTCCAGCCAATAGAGGGTGGAGTGGAGAAAGGATAACAGGATGCTTAAATGGTTACATTCAGGGGAGACGGAAGGATAGGGAGTGGCTTCCTCAGGGAGGCAATCTGGACACAGGGAGAAGTTTCCTCTTCAGCACATGACCCACGGCGCCCTCACCCTCTTTCCGGCCTGAGCCACACCACTTGAGCTAGACTGGGGCCTCGCCCCAGCCTCTTCATACTCAGCAGACAGCCAGCTACTCTGTGTGCAGAACGTCTGGCCAACCCTCTCCAGATTTTCTCCCAAATCCTGTGGATTCTGGAATGCAGCTACCCTTTCTGGGGCTCACAGCCCATCTTGCAGCTTCCACACCCTGCCCAAGGGAGACCAATAAGGTAAAGTAGAAAAGTTACTCTCTCCAAACTCAAGCCTATTGCCCCTTTCCCTCTCTCCCAAGAACACTTGACTGTGAAAACTCCTGCCCTGAAGGCTCTTCTTTCAGACAGGTCCACTAAAAACTAACGTGTAAAAGCCCAGCCTGGAAGCCCTGGCTTTTATATCCGTGAGGGCTGTGCAGGCCAACAGTAAGGACTTTGCTTGCTTAAGAAAATCGTTCTCTTATCCCTTATGAGCCCCTCTAGGTTTGTATTCTGCAGCCCTTCTGATAATAAGAATGTGAAGCCCTCATAAAAGCTAGCCATAGCAAATCTGCTTTTATTTTCTAAGAGGAGTCATCTCATGCCAAGGCCAAGATCAAGTCTGGCCCATCTCACTAATGCAGGGCTCTTTGGTCACTGAGGAGCCTTTGAAACCTTGTTCTGCTCTCTTTTCACGGGCAGGGACCTCCAAGACTCTCATCCCTTCCACAGGATCTGGCTCCAACTCTGCCCTTAAGCAGATACAAAAGGTGTCAGGTAGATTCAGGGAGAAACCCTGTTTCCTTGCCTGGGCCTGCTTGGCCTCCTAGGTGGTAAATTGAGGTGTTGGTCTGGTGATCTCTGGGGTGCCATCCCATCCCTGTGTGCATGTTGAAGTTTCAATCAGAGACCTCTCTGAAGAGCTGGAGGATCACAGCTTGTCCCTGAAGACCAGGACTCCAGGAGGGCCCAGCACCCATCTCTAGACCCTGTGGGCTCCATCCTTTTCTTGGCATTCTGGTGCGGGAGAGCTTGGAATAAAGGTGACATGAAGTGACAAATGTCTTCAACCTGTATGGTGGGTATATGGGTATTTTTTCCTCCTCCTCTATATGAATGTGTGTTTGATGAATGAAAACAAATAGTTCAAACTTCTAGGAGGTAGGTATGATAACTCTAGGTATGCTCACAAAGAGGACTCGATATGTCCACGAGACAGAATGCTCTCAGATGAGCTTGAGAGGTCAGAACTTCAGAGAGGCCACCCAGGGTTGGCAGTGTTCACAATGAGTTTGAACACTAACTGTACATATGGCTGAATGGGTCTCTGGAGCCTCCTGGCCCTGAACTGAAGTCTACAGAAGGGGCCCAAGTGGTGCCAGGCACGAGTGGTTTCTAGCACTTCACTCTGCAACCATGATGTTTGGAGTGAAGTGAGCAGCAGTGGTTGGGCATGTGGGTCAGAGCCTGCCTCATGGGGAGGGAGCCTCTTTAAAGTCCCACTTGCTGTTTAGCAGGTGCCTGTGGGCACGGACACTAGAGGCTTCTGTGGCCTGGAGGAGGAGGTAGGAGGACCTCCAAATAGATCAGCTTGTCCTGAGACTGCAGGAGCCACAGTGGCCCTTTCAGAAGCCAGACACCACCGCCTATAGTCCCTTCTCCAACCTACATGAGTACGATGACACCAGCACCTAGGAACACTTTCTCCAATGCAGCTGTTCTCTTTACCTCACATCCCTCCTCCCGTACCTTTGGTTCCACGGCCCATCGCATCAGTAACACTTTTACCCCTCTCTCTGCCGTTGAACTCTCAGGTGAATCCTGGCTCCACCTTCTCCACCTTCTTCACTTTCACCTGAAAGCTGCTGGGGCAAGCCACTTAAACACAAAGAAGGTTCTATTCTGAATTCATGGTTATCAACCTGAAATGGATCAATCCTTCATACATTTTAGAAATTCTACCACATTTCTACAGTCAATGTACCTTTCTGCGTTCCACTCCTCTCACACCTCTGTCCCCAAACTCCCCTCACTCTTTGCTGCAGCCAGAGGTAAACCCATTGTCAAGCAATTTAGATCCCCCTCCAGCCTTTTCAGAATCACAAAATAAACCAGAGCATCTCTCTCCTATATACTTAATCCTCTTACTGTCAACCAGATCTTCCTCTCTGACACTGAAACATGTTTTAGTCGCTTCCACCATTAAAACGCCAGCCACAAAATAGCCTCCCCTAAATCTATACCCACCTGCAGCTCCTACCCACAGTTCAATGACCACCTAAACCCCAGGGACATCCCCAGCACTCTCCTGAGCTCCAGATCCCCACGCCCAAGTGTCTATTTAGCATTTCCTCTTTGATTTCATATTCGAAATGATGGTCAAGGTCTTTTTCCCATCTTCTACCCCTCCACATGTGGTCTTCTCAGGAGCTTCCCACCACTATGAATGTCACCACTACAATGGCTGGTTCCAGAAACCAGGAGAAATTTAGGATTCCCTCTCCTTCCAAACCCTCTTTATCTATTTATTTATTTTTATTTTTAAAATATTTTATTTATTTATTTTTAGAGAGAGGGGAAGGGAGGGAGAAAGAGAGGGAGAGAAACATCAATGTGGGGTTGCCTCTCACACGCCCCCCCCCCCCACTGAGGATCTGGTCCACAACCCAGGCATGTGCCCTGACTGGGAATCGAACCAGCGACCCTTCAGTTCACAGGCCGGTGCTCAATCCGCTGAGCTACACCAGCCAGGGTGCCAAACCTCTTTATCTATTTAATGATTGACTTTATTCCCCATTGCCACTATTACAGTCTGTGAGTGGCTTTCAAAGTGAGGTTCACATACCCACTAGTATAAGAAGGCAATCTACTGGGAAACAGTAAGAAACTATTAGAACTCTTATATATACTGTTCTCTTTATTATTTAAAATTCTTTTTATGTATGTTTCACAATGTAAACCGTATATTAGTGCATATTATAATTTGTAAATAAAATCTAGGTGAGAGTCAAACTTTTATCTGATGGATGTTCAAGAACAGCAACAAACGTGGATGTCCTGGTCCAGATCACGGTCGCCTTCCGCTTGAACGCTTGAAATAGCCTCCTGACTGATCTCCACATCTACTGGTTGGTTGACTGTGGTGAAATAGGATAAAATGTGCCACTATAACCATTTGTAAATGCATAACTTTGTGGCATTAAGTAAATTCACATTTCTGTGCAACCATCACCATGTCCACCTCCAGTTTCTACCTTCCCAGCCTGAGATTCTGTGCCCATTAAATGCAAACTCCCTGTGCTCCCCTGCTTTGGCGACTAACGTTCTGCTTTCTGTCTCTATAAACTTGACTGCTCCAGGTACCTCATGTAAGTGGATTATAGAATGTTTGTTTTTCGTGACTGGCTTTTTCATTTGTTTGTCTTTACAGTTTATTCATTTATAGCATATTTCAGAATGTCCTTCCTTATTAAGGCTGAATAATATTCCATTGCATGGATATCCCACACTTTGTTTATCCATTCATCCATCGGTGGACACTTGGATTACTTCTACCTTTCGATTATGAATAATGCTGTGAACATGAGCATGCAAATCTACATCCACTCCTGCCTCCCACAATATGGTCCAAGTAATCCCTTTACATCCACAAGTATGGTAAAATCGCCCTTTGCTTAAAACTCGGTTTCTCCAGTGCTCTCAGGTGAGACCTTAACATCCTAGTTTCTTTTTCTTTCTTTCTTTTCTGCTCTCTCTCTCATTCATTCATGGAGGGAAGGGAGGGAGAAAGAGAGGGAGAGAAACACCCATGCGTGAGAGAAACATTGATGGGTCGCCTCTCGTGTGCCACTGACCTGGGGCCAAACCCGAACCCAGGCATGTGCCCTGCGGAGGAACCGAACCCGCGACCTGGTGCTTTGTGGGATGACGCCCCACCGACTGACCCACACAGCTCAGGGAAACACCCTAGTTTCTTAACTACGAAGCCCTTGAAGATACCTACTGTTTCTTCTGCGGAATGTCTTTTCCTCCCAGTTTCTCCAAGTTCGGGGTGTTTTTTTTCCCCTCCTCCTCCTTCTTTCCTTCAGGACCCTAATTCCTGCTCATCTCCTGGGAGAAGAACTACCCGATCGCCCGCCTTCACTAGGTCAGGGGACACTGTCCCTTCCTCGTCCACTTTCCCCTCCCACCACTTGTCACAGTTGGCACTGTATCATCACGGGTATTCGGGACAATTCTATTGTTCCACCACCAGAGAATAAACCTGTGAGGCGAGGGCATTACCCGGTCCTACAGCGCCTGTCAGGGCCTGGCGCCTAGCAAGCGCTCAGTGTCTCAGTGATCTGCTGCGATAACAAATCCGTAAGGACGCAGCTGACCCGTCTCGTCCTGAGGCCAAGACGCCACAGAGGCCTGAGGGTGCCTATCCTCATTCCTGCCCTGAGCTGCTGTTCCACAGGAAGGTCCCCGGTCTTCCAGGAAGGAGGCGAGGGCAGCCTAGGTCCGGCTCGCGCTAGGGGGCTCCGCTCCTGGCCGCCGGCCGCCGGGTCCGCAGCCACCCCGGCGTCGGCCGGGGGCGGGGCCGGCACGTAGACGTCACTTCCGGTGTACACAGCCGGGCCGGGCGGTGCGCTGGAGGCCGGGCGCGTCGCAGGTGAGGCACCGGCGCGAGTGGGCAATGCCTGGCACAGGCGGGAGGGGTTGGGGGCGGCCGGCGGCCGGTGGGTCGCGGGCGGGCCTGGAAAATGGACGAGTTTGTGGGGCGCCGCTCCCCCGGGGGCCGCAGGGGCAGAGCCCTAGGCTCCTGCCCCTTGCCCGTCCGCTGTGGAGGACGCCGGGCTCCGGGGGCGCCGGCCGGGCGGACGGAAGCCCGGAGGGCCCGCCTGGCTCGCGCCCGGCCCGGGGAGCGGCGGGCCGGGGAGCTGGAGGGGCGGGGCGCGGAGCTCCCTCGGGCGGGCGCGGGGACCGGCTCCGTGAGCCCTCGGAGCGGTCGGCGGAGCGACGGCGGCCTGCGGGAGGCCGGGGTCCGCCGGGACTGGCTGGGGACGTGGCCCTCACGCCGCCCCGCGGCTGTCCGGCCGGCTGCACGCACCTTCCCCGCCGTGGGCCGCCGGAGAAGACGGTTTTCTGGCTCTGCCGAGCTTGCTGGCGCGGTCGGACGGGGGGCGGTTCCGCGGCGACCCCCGGAGAACCGGGCCTGAGGAGGACCCGGGGCCCGCGCGCGTGTGGCCCGTGCAGGGTCAGGGGTGTGTCTTCCTGCTCCGCGCCGGGCGAGCGGAGAAGCGTGCCTGCTTGGCATGAGGAGAATTTTGTTTATAGTCCTCGCCACGTTTGCCACATAAACACTTAGCTTGGGGAGGGGGCCATTGAAGGATAGCTCGTTTCCGCCCCTCACCTCCATCATAAAAGCAGTTCATTCTCTCCTCAATGTAAGACCACACAAAAAGTGTTGTGACAGTACTTTTTAAAATGACAATCATCCGCCAGCCTATCAGTGACAACCATTGCTAACATTTTGGTGATATCAATAAATACAAGCACGTATTATCATTTTTATGGACTTAATAGGATACCGTTGTATGTCATAAATCTAACTAAGCTCTAGCTACAGTTGAACATTTAGATTGTTTCCCGTGTGTTACAATATAAACAATTCAGCCAAAAGGATTTTTCTGATTGTTGTTGTAGGATACATTTACAAATGAAGGAAAGGGTAACATTCATTTAAAAGAATACGTAGTATTTTCTTCCATTGTTGACATGTTTAAAAAATTGTTCTTCATTCCTAGTACAAACAGGCAGTTACAAAGTAGCCATGAGGATCTGAAGTGCAGTACAGGAAATGGAGAAACCAAAGAACTTACACACGTGACCCATGGACATGAACGATGGTGGGGGGGATTGTGTGAGGGAGTGGGGGGTCCTGGGTGGCGGAGGGCAAAGTGAAAAAAATCAGGGCGACTGTAATAGCATAATCAATAAAATATAATTTAAAATTAAAAAAAAAATTTCTTCATCCCAATGTTAAACTCCATGCATGTTTACTTCTCATTTCACAGGATTTTTTTTCTTTTACTTTTAGTTGTTTACTTAAAATTTGTTTTTGGTGTAAGATATGAAATATTTTCCAATGGGTTAGTTGTCCCAGTTTTACTGAAAAGTTATAATTGTCATTTTATTATATTTTAGATCTAAAATTCTAAGTATGTGTTTGTAAAGGGATTACTTACACATTGGATATTTAGATTTTGTGTATGCTGTTTTTAAATTCTATTTACAGTATTTTAAAAAATCATTTTCCTTTACAAATCCAGGAAATACTTCATGTTTGAGTCTTTTTCTCTTTTAAAGTAGTTTATTGCTGTTTCATTTGTTTTCTTGCTGACAAGATAACAAACCATATGAAGAGTTCAGATTTGTTGTGGCAACTTTTCAGTCTGGTATTTGAGATTCTAATCTTCCTCTATTTTTGCACACGAGTACGTAGGTTAGCATTGGAGACCAAGATAGAAAAGCTCTCAGATTCCCTTGGCAAGCCTAGATTTTTCAATCTAAAATTATCTCTGGATTTTTGGAAGACAGCATGTTTTAAGCATCTTTAAAACAATTTTAAACAAGTTGCACATGATTCTGTTGAAAATTTTACTAAATGTTTATTCTGTTGAAAACCTGACATCTAGTAAACCAGCTTTAAGTGAGTCTTTCAAGTCCGTAGGAAAATAATTGCATCTGAGAGTTCGTAGGCTGGGGCATCAGATGGGTTGGATGTCCATTCTCTTTTCCCTCCTATGATTTTGTCCTTAGTGGAAAATTATGACTTTCCTAGGTAGAACAGGAATGTTGGCTTGAACAGGGAATTGCTTCATTTTGGAGTTACTGAAAAGGCAGGATGCCATTTCTCTTAGTACAAGTTCACAGAGAGCCTGAATATATCAGGGGTTGTGCTTCAAATGTCTTTATCTTTACTGAAACTGCCCTCTTGAGGGTTTCCTGATTGGTAGATGCAGTGGCTGCTGCTTACTCATTTCTCTTGACCTTGACCATAAGTATTTGGCATGGTAAACCATTCTTTCTTGCTGTTGTGACCTCCTGTTGATTGGCCTTCTTGACTTGGAGCTGTTATGGCCACTTTCTTAACTTCGTGCCTGTGTTTTACTGCTTCTCTTCCTGCCTCTGCCTGGGAGCATTTTCTAAGGCCTATCTTCATGCCTCTGTCCCTGTTCCCCAATACATGCTCCTTCCCACTCATTCAGTATGTGACTTCTAGGTAGAGACTTCACCCCCTCACCCAGCCTCCACTCAGTAACCCCAACTCAGGCTTTGATGCAGGTGATTTCTTTTTCTCCCCATAACTGACCCTGGACATGTTCCTGAGACCATACTTTCTCCAGGTGATAGAGCACTTCACTGCTTCCCACAATGGCCTGTCTTTCATTACTCAGGTTCTTATTAACTGACATATCACATCTTTTCTTCCTTCTTGACTTGGGTTGTATTTGCCATGTTTTCTATCCCTATAATTTGTAGGGTACAATTTGTATCTTTTTTCAGGAACTTCAGACATAATCTGGTTCCACCCTGGGTGAGAAAGATGAAATCCAGTGAATTTAGTCAGTTTGTATTTATGAAGTTTTTGCAGTATAGGACAGTTACTATACTGGAAGATTGGAAGATCTAGCCACAAGGCCCAGTCTGGGGAAGAAAACCACATAAGTGATTGCCATAAAGTATCAGAAGTGCCTAGAAAAGCAGGAGACACATAAGCTCGACCAGGTTTTAGAGATCTTGCCTCTTTTGTTCAGTGCTGTTATCTCCAGGGCCTAGAGCATAATGTTCTGGAAATAATTATGTTTTTGTTAAATGAATGAATCAGTGACCATCTAAGAATGAAATCAGAATAATTTTTACACAAAGCAGCTATCTATAGAAAACATATAAGCCAAGAGACATTTTATAAATGTAGTTTGAAGAATTTTAGGAAAAACTTTTAAGTTCAACCAGAATCACCCAGTTATAACCCAGGAAAGCATGGTTGGAATGTTTTGTAGCCTGAATGCTTAAACTTAATTTTGTATCCTCAGAAAAAAAGACTGTTTCTAGAAGGAGGGAGTTGGGATGATGTTTATGGAAATTGGGGTGGTGGGTCCAGGAGAAGAATTGGGTGATATGTCTGTAGCACTGTGTGATTGGGTACCTTGAGCAGAGGAGCTGTGTGTAGTTCCCCACCAGGCCTCTGTACTATCAGATGGATGCATCCCTGTTGATGCCTTAAACCAAGAGAATCTTACCTTTGCTTTGCTTCCATGCTCCTAATACCCTCTGGTTAGAACATGACTTCACATGAAGAGTTCCTGCAAAGGAGAGAATGTGAGAGGTTTGCATCCAGACTACTTGGGTTATATTCTGGGGATGCTGGCTGATTTATGTTTCCTCCTCGGTAGAATGGGGATAATAGTAATAGCACCTCCTCCTTTCTGCCATGGCACCTGTTCGGGGCTCAGTGAGTATTAACTTTCATCAGTATATATAAACTTAGTAAATGGCCTTCCGGTTAATGCATCAGTCATCTTTGAACTTAGATAGCTTGAATCAGTCCAGCTGAACCTGAGTGCACTGACAAAGCTGAGCACCAGAAGGTGGAAGTTGTGACAGATAGGCTCTTCCCAAACTGCTCCTCCAGAGAATCCAGCTGCAGTTGTCAGGGAAGACTTTCTTAGAGAAGGCTGTGCTTAAGCTGAGTGCTGTCAGTAAAAGTTAATGAGTCCAGCACCACTGTAAGCGGAGAAGATAATAGATACAGAAGCGTAGATGTGAGCAAGCATGAAGTATGTGACCTACAGGAGATTTAGGGTAAAGGAAGAACAGGTATGAATGAATAGAGGAGTAGAGGGAAATGATATTGGAAAGAAAAGTGGGGCCAGCTCTTGAAGAAATAGTAACAATAACTTGTCACTAACAGTGCCTCAGGTGTGATGTTAATCCCATAGATTCACTGTGCTAGTCAGGTTTTGTGCTAAGTGCTTACATTGTTTCGTCCTCATAACAACCCTAGGAGGACGTAGGTACTTGCTATTACTATCATAGGAGAAGTGACATGTTGAATATCTGGTAGATTTCTCTTGATTCAGCATGCACATTTCTGAAAGGCTAACTCTTGATGTCTTTTGCACACTTAAAAGCCTTTCGTGACTTATATTTCCTGATGAAGCCCAAGCCCACCAAGACCCTGTGACTTCATTAAATTATCTTGGGTGAAGGTGTGAAAATATGTGTATCTTAAAATTGAGTAAAATAGAATGGGTGCAGATATGTATCAAGCTCAGAGAAATACTATTAAGTGAAAAAAGCAAGATGCAGAACAACATGTATATGTGCCCATTTCTATAAAAAAACAACAACCACCAACAATGAAGCAAGCAAGCCCTGGCCCATGTGGCTGTTGGTTGGAATGTCATCCCATAGATCAAAAGTTTGCAGGTTTGATTCCTAGTCAGGACACATACCTAGGTTGCGGGTTCAATCCCCAGTCAGGATGTATACAAGAAGGCAACCAAATGATGCTTCTGTATTTCTCTCTCCACCCCCACCCCACCTCTCTTTCTCTCTCTAAAAACAATGATAAAATGCCCTTGGGTGAGGGAAAAAAAGAGACAGAAAGGAAGGGAGAGAGGGAATGAAGGATTAAGAGAAATCTAAAAGAGGTTTCTAAGTACAAAAATTTCTGGAATAATATAAAAGGAACAGTGGTTGCCTTTGGGATGAGGACTCAGAAATCTAGGCTGTTAGACTGACCTAGCTTTTCTTGTATACTCTTGCAGTATGAATTTTTTCACTCTATGCATGTTGTATTTCAATTAAAAACTAATATAAATAAAATTTGTTTGTTTATTTTTAAGGATTTTATTTATTAATTTTTAGGGAGAGTGAAGGAGAGAGGGAGAGAAATATCAGTGTGTGGTTGTCTCTTGCATACCCCCTACTGGGGACCTGGCCCATAACCCAGTCATGTGCCCTGACTGGGAATCGAACCGGCAACCCTTTGGCTTGCAGCCCGTGCTCAATCCACTGAGCTACACCAGCCAGGGCTAATAAAAGTAAAAACTTAAATGTCTGCTGTGTAAATGAGAGACATTTAGAGAATGTAGCATAGAGGTTAAGAGTAAGGACTCTGTCTAGATTACTTGGGTTTGAGTCCTGCCTCTGCCATATATTAGTCACTAACCTCTAAGTTACGACTTTATTTACCTCATTTGACCCTGTCTAAAAGTGGGGGGTACTAGTACCTACCTCCTGGGGTTATAGTGAGGGTTAAATGAGTTAATATTTGCAGAGTCTTTAAAACAGTTCCTGACAGATATGGGGTTCTTTTTGTTGGTGGTGGTGGTGGTGTTCTGGGCACTGCAGTGAATGTAAAGATGGGTCCAGCCTCTGTCTCTGTGTGCTTACAATTCATTTGGAAAGGGAAGCTCTACAACGCTAAAAGGAGCAATGGCAGTGAAGGCTTCAGGAACTCAGGAAAGTCTCCATGGGCACTGAAGGGGCCCAAGATGGTTTCGTTCAAACAGTGGATTTTTTAAAAGATTTTATTTTTTTATTTTTAGAGAAAGGGGAAGGGAGAGAGAAAGAGAAACATCAATGTGTGGTTGCCTCTTACGTGCCCCCCACCAGGGACCTGGCCTGCAACCCAGGTATGTGTCCTGACTGGGAATTGAACTAGCGACCCTTTGTTTCACAGTCCGGCACTCAATCCACTGAGCCACACCAGCCAGGGCCAAACAGTGGGTCTTAAATAAGGGTAAGTTCTAGAAAAAGTGAAAGGAGAGCGAAAGGCACATGAACTGAGGTAGAGAAATGAGACAGGAAAGATCCTTGAGGGAGACTGGAATTGGGACATGCTGTGTGTCGTCGCTATGTGGCAGAGTTTTTCTTAGCATATATAAAATAATACAAATTATAAATGATAAAATCTTGGGCTTGTGAAATGTGGTTTTTACCTCTATCTTTCAGATGGTGCGGTGTTTCTGTGTAATTTATGTAATGACTTCTTAATGCAGGACATCGCAGGACTTCAGGTTGAAGCTTGTAGACAGGGCTGCCAGTGAGCTTCCAGGATGCAGGCCCCTTTATTTCCTGGGTCAATTTCTAAGATTCATTCCTAGATGTTACTGCTTTTTTAAAAAGGCCATTTTGGCCTTGGCTGGCGTAAGCTCAGTGGATTGAGTGCGGGCTGCGAACCAGGCATCGCAGGTTCGATTCCCAGTCAGGGCACATGCCTAGGTTGCAGGCCATGTCCCCCAACAACCGCACATTGATATTTCTACCTCTCTCTCCCCCTCTCCCTTCCCTCTCTAAAAATAAATAAATAAAATCTTAAAAAAAAAAAGGCCATTTTGATTATGTTCCTTGTGTCTGGGCCACC
>PVIA01015281.1:0-23325 GCA_004024845.1 Tonatia bakeri
ATAAAAGATAGGGGGAGGGTGGTAATGGGAGGGAGGTAGGGAAGGGGGGTGGGAGGGCTTGATTGAGTGGGAGGTGGGGGGATGGGAGGACTTGAATGGGAGTAAGGGGGTGAAAACTGTACTTGAACATTCATTTAAATAAAAAAAAATAAAAAAAAATAAAATCTTTTCTTTCTTCTAAAACTATTATAATCCTGATTTTACTTAACATTCAATCATGTGTTTTATATAATTATCATTTATGATGGCTACATCTTATTTCACTTAGTTGACATTATAACAACTAACTTTCCTCCAATCCTTTGTATTTAGTTTGCTTACAATTAAAAAACATATTCTAAAAGTTACAGTAGCTAAATTTGTGCAAACCTTTTTCCTTCTTTTTGGGTTAATTCTATCAGATTAAATTTCAAAATGAGCAGGAGGCAGTACAGTCAGAGACTGTTTATTTTGCTTGAAATTTACTTCAAAAATTATGAGGTAGAACAGCCCCAAGAGATAAATCTCATGAGGGCTCCTGTGCCTGCCACAGTATCTTCCACCCTTCGGTTCTTTGAACCATAATTCCCACGACATTCATCACACATCTGCATGCAGTTGTCAGTAAACACTGTGTATGCTGTGATGACTCGTTCCTTAGACTAAGTGCTCTGGCTTATCTGCCTTCTCTACACAGGACTTAGATTGTTCTGCTTAGAGGACAGAAGTAAAGTTGTGTGTTGATTTTGGCATAATCCCAGTGAGTGGAGAAACAAGGAGTTGTGAATATGTACAAGAGCCACAGACCCTGCTGAGGGAATAAGCGCCCCAAATCTCAAATAGGAAACGCCTCACCTGTTCTAATTTGAACTAACTCCCTACTCCTTTTTCTAGCCCACAACAACGAATGTCTTTATCTTTGACCCAATTGTTACAATTCTGAAGCATCGGGGAAAGGAGAGACAAAAGTGACAAAGAAACGGATTAAGAACTGAGCTAGAAAACCACGTTGTGGAATGGCATGCCCCCTCTAGAGGGCAGAGAGGAGAATGCATATTGACAATAGTGGGCTCCACTTCCTTACTGCTGGATGTTCCCAGGAAACAAAAGTAACCGATCTATGTCGTCACATTAAGTGCCCAAAGGGAAGTTCCCAGTACGCTATAGGAATAACCTCCTCTTAGTAATTTCGTAACAGATGAGGCTGCACCAGGTGCAGTCTCTAAGACCTTTAAACACATTCGCTTACTTGATCCTTACAAATCCCTTATCACCCATTTTGCTGATGCAGAAACCGAACCTAGGAACATGTGGGTGGCTTGCTCCAGTGCCCTTGACCAGAGCCTGAGTAAGAATCCAGACAAATGTACTTCAGAGCTGCACATACGCTCCTTGGGCCTCTCTGGGGTTCCCTAAGCTTCATTCTACCTTCCTTGCTTCTCACATTATAAAATTATTTTATCTTCCCCCCTCTATGTTTCAGAGCAGAACATTTCTATGATAGGGCATATTTTGAAACTCTATTTTATGCCAATTTTTTTTTTAAATTCTTAGAAGCATATTGGTTGTGTGTGGGTGTATAATTTCTCATTAAAACTGAAAAAAAAGAATAGAATGTTTAAATCTTACACAAGGTGTTCTAACAAAGAAATACATTTAATTGGATGATAACAAAGCACCCACTCAGTTCTCTTAAATCTAAGTGTGGGATCTTTAACATTTTAATTTAAATTAAGGGAAAAGATGAATTAGAACTTTTTTGATACAAAGAAAATTATGAAAGTTAATAAAGCCACTCTCATTTATTACTTACAAAATCTCTTACACATTTTTAACAATAAAAATGATCATTTTGTGATTTTTTAATTTTCTTTCAGTATAACAATACTGAAGGGTCCCACAGTAGTCACACAGACTGCTCATCTGGGCTACCTTTTCGACGTTAACTTCAATTCCTTGGGCAGCTTATTAAACTTGTTCTTACATTTTCCGGAACAATCACTTAGATAAGATATAGAACTATGAATTAGTAACACTAATCTTTATAAAAAACCGTCTTGGAAAAGGGTGGCGTTTTTGCATGTGTGTGTGCTGTTGCTTTATTGTGTCCCTGATCACATACGTCAAATAAAATTCAAGACATCCCTGATTCCCACCTCACTTTGTTCCCAGTGCCTCCTTAGCCATCATTTGTTTTCAAACTTCTATTTTCAAAAGATGCTCAAGCCTCTTTTAATAGCTTTCACTCCCCCGTGATATGCAGTCTAAAACTACTTGTAAGTTCACTATTATTAAGTGCTCTAGCATCTTGGAGAAATCCCTGTGATACTCACAACAGCAGCACCATTTGTGTTTCCCTCTCTCACATCCAACAGGGGGCTGGGTTCATTAACCATTCGCTGTTGTCGTTGTTCCCTCTCGCACTGTCACCTCTCCTAACCAGTGACTATGCCTTTCTCTCTCACCTCTTCTCCCCACATTGTAAATTCAAGGGGCCCACTCCCCTCAAACCTGTTCTGGCTATTATCAACTGACGTCACACCCTGACTGCCCATTGAGGATAAATGGCCTGTCTTACCATTTAGCAACAACCAACCTGCTGTGCTTGCCCCCTCTATGGCTAAAGAAGGGTAACTGGTGTCCATCAGCATTTCTACTACCACGAGTGACTGAGGTCTGTCAGACCCTCAGAGCTCAGGAGCCTACCTGCAGCCAAACCCAGAACCCTAAGATATTTGCCCTTCCCTGGGTGTTTTCGTAGTCTAGCTCACCCCCCGCCACTGCACAATTCCAGTGAATTAAAGCTTCTCTGGATTCTTGTCTCTATTTTATCTAGCTCTCAGGATTATGTGACTCTGGGCACTCACCCTGGAGAATAAATTATCTGAAGATGTCCAAATAAAGAAAAGCTGAGGACTGTGAACATGAACTAACCTAGTAATTTTTATATTGTGAAGGAATGAAAAAAAGGTAGCAGTTTGAACCTTGATGTTCCAGCCAGAAAGAACAAAACCATTTATTTAATTGTTCATACAGACAATGCATTAACACTACATTTACATTTTATTCTGTTGAGTTTCTTTTCTGTACCTTTGCCCCCCCAGTAACTCCCTCTTGGAACCCTCTCCTTCCTTTTGTCTCTCTCCCCCTTCCTATTCTTTCCATCAGTGGCAAAATGAGCACACATGCATAAGTAAAAACAGTTTTAATGTTTCTGTTTTATTAATAAACAAAATATTAATTCTTTGAATGCCATTTCCTCCTTCTCCTCCAAAAAGGATCATGCCAAATGACAAGTGTTAATTTTAATTTCACATGACTCAAACTGTTTCTTTAAAAAACCAAGAAACTGAATCCTGTTTGTCATTTACTGCAAATTCATGGAGGAGCGAGCCCACCTGGAGTGTTGGGTCTCCGTCGCCATCTGGCTCCACTCCTCCTCCTCTCCCTGTGCCGAAGACTACCTTTTCCTTTAAGGCTCAAATTAAATGCCACTTCCTTAGAAGAACCTCCTGAAAGCCCCAATGAAGTTAAGACCCCACCCATTATCATATACTTTAACATCCCCAGAATATTACTTATGACACATAAAAACTCAGTGAACAAATGATCCAGGTAACTAAGTTTGTCATCCCTTCTACCCTGGAAGCACTGTGAGGACAATGTTTTGTTTCATTCAGTACTGGACCTCCAACACTCAGCACAGTGGCTGTGCACAGGGAGAGCTTGGTAGGTGACAGGTGACTAGATGAATTAATATGCAAATGCACAGATAAATGGATGATAATTTCTCTATACACTCAGCACTGCATTACTTCCTGCCATCCTCCTGCTCCAGGAGCGAGTTGGGAGTCCCAGGTGGGCCGTTTTTACTGATATGCTATTCATTGTCTCTGCCTTTCCTCCCTCGCAGGACCTGAGACTTTACAGCCCATGTCCCACTTTAAATGCCAAACCTCACTCTTTTAGTGTGATCATTAATTATATTTACTTTTAGAATGTTCAGAGATGAGAGTGGGCATTTATTTGCTGCCACATGATCTAGATGGACATGACAGAAGGTAGACTTGAGTGTCATTTTTCTAATATTTCAGGGGGTGATACATGATGAGAACAATCATGGCATAAATAAAATAAATTTCAGATCTTGCTATTGTTGCTCCCAAAGCTTCTATGACTGTGCAAGGAAAGATGGGAATTACTTTCCATCTCAGTACATTTAAAATCCCTTGAGATCAATCACCCTGAAGTTGTTCCTGTTCTTAAAGCTGTTACAAGATCCTGATAAGCCAATGACTGGAAAAAATTGCTCAGAAACATTGAGATACCTTACACTAATCATTTAAAATGGTTTGTGCTAATTTGTTCAGGTAAACATTTATTGGGCTTATGCTATAGCAGAGACGATGAATTGAGTTATGTCTTTAAGAAATTATGGTACTTAGAACTAATTTCTCTTATGGAGGTCTGAAGGTCCTAACATGAATTTATGGTGGGAAATGGAGTTAGATGAGCTTATAGGGACCAGAGAAGGCTTCTCTGGGAAGTGATACTTGCCTTGAACTTTGAAAAAGAAGTATGACTTCACAAGGGAAGTAAGGTTAGAGGCCATTACAGGCAGAGTAAACCAAAGATGCAAAGGAGTGAAGACAGGAAAGTACATAGTATACTTATTGAATAACAGCACAGAGTGTAGAGTGTGGGCATGGGCAGAAAGTGAACCAATGTATGGGTTTTCAATTCTGTAACGGAAGTACATTCCAACTGTTAGAAATATTTTTAATAATAAAGACACAAAGTTTAGTAGATTCATATTTGAAAAGTTGACATATCGTATCTAAAAGTCCATGTTCCTGTTCTTAAGTATAAAAAGAAATTTAAGCATAAAGAAATAAGAATGTCACATCAAAACATTAGACCTGGAGAAAGGTTAATTTTGCACACATGATCAGGGTCAGAGATCATGAACATTTTTATGTGCTACCTTCTAGTACCATTGAAATGTTTTGAGGAGCATGGCAGATATTAAAGAGAAAAACTGAATATATTTCTCCTCAAGTCAGTGAACTGTGGCCTGAATCTCAGCACCTGCACAGAGCAACAGAGCAGAATAATCTTGTTTGAAATAAAAGGCTACATTTCCTTTGGAGGTTGGAACCACCTCGAAAAAGGCAAGACATACAACTGTAACTGAACAACCATTTAAAAAGGGAAAGAAAGAAATTGAGTAGCAATTAGAGAATAGTAAAAATATCTGCTACTGAAAAAAAAAAAAAGGCAAGACTCACCATCGGCCAGAGAGCAGGGAAGCTGACATAGAGTCAGAACAAACAGCTATTCTTCTATGTCTGATTGAATTTTCTAAAATTGAGTTAAAGCCTGCCTTTTGACAACACAAGAAAGAACTAGAGAAACTGAAGTGAATGACACTTCATCCGGCAAATAACAGGGAGAACTCCCAAGTGCTCAAGCAGGAATGTAACTTGGCCCTTGAAACATTTATAAACTACCACCTAGATATATTCTTGCCTGCAATTCCCTGTGCACTTTGGTTCCAGGAAATGGTCAGGATGAAAAGTAGAGCCTCTTTTTGATGGCAGAACTGACTGGAGGTCAGGGCAGATTCAGAGAGCTCACACTTCAATCCTGGGACCACTTTTGTTCTGTTACTCAACAGAGTAGAATAATACTTCTCATCTTTATGAGTTTTCATGCTACAATCACCAAGGGTCAAAGTCAAGATTCTTCGTCTAACTCATTCTCTTTAGTATTACAGTTTTTCAGGCCCAATTTAGTTCTTACAATTATACTTTTGTTTAACAGATAGGCATGCAGTTTTTGTTAATTTCTCTGCCTAAAATAAAACCTTCCAATAGTTTCTCTCCACACTCAGAATATCTTCCAAACCCTTATAAAGACCTATGCTATCTAGCTCTTGCTCACGGGACTCATCCTATACAACCCTTCCACCTATTCAACCTAGGCTTATGTTGATTTTTTCCCCCAATTTTATTTTGTATTGGTTTCAGGTGTACAGCTTAGTAGTTAGATAATCATACACTTTACACAGTATTCCCCTCTATATTTCCAGTACCACCATGGGCACCATAACAGTTATAGCAATATTATTGACTATATTTCCTAGGCTTTATTTACTTCCCCCTGGCTATTTTATAACTACCAATTAGTACTCTTTAATCTCTTCACTTTTTACCCAGGCTCCCAAACCCCCTCCCTCTGGCAACCACCAGTTCTCTCTGTGTGTCTATGAGTCTGTTTCAATTTCGTTCATTTATTTTGTTCTTTAGATTCCACAATTAAGTGAAATCATATGGTATCTCTCTTTCTCTGTTATGTCTATTTCTTGAAAACACCAAGATTTCCCCACCTCAGTGTCATAAGACCTGCTGTTCCTTCCAACTGGATACCCTCCTCCCAAGTCCTCTCCTAACAGATTCCTTCTAATTATTCTGACCTCAGTTCAACTACCACTTCCTGTGGTAGCTAGCATCCAAAATGCATCCCTAAACGATTCTCACACCTCCTGGTATCCATACCCTTGTAGCTATTGCTTCCCACATGGCATGTGATCAATAGTATAGAAGTGAAGTCATCTGACTTCCAAGGCTAAGAAATAAAATGTATTGCTGCTCGGCTTTGCCCTCTTGGATCATTTGTTTCGAGGAAAACTAGTCAACATCTCATGAGGACACTGTGTGCCCCTGTGGAGAGATCCACGGGGGAAGGAACGGAGGTGTCCTACCAATGGTGGTGGGAGTGAGCTACCTTGGAAGCAGATTCTCCGCCCTGGTACAGTTTTCAGATGGCTGCAATCTCCCATGAGACCCTGAGAAGAACTGCCCATCTAAGTTGTTACAGAATTACTGCCTAACAAAAGTCATGTGATAGGATAAGTGTTTATTTTTAAGATGTTAGATTAGGAATAATTTGTTACATAGCAATGATAACTATCATACCTCTGACAAAGGTCTTCCCTAACATCCAATCCAAAAAGACCCTACCCCATCACACTTTATTATTCCATTTTATTTTCTTCCTGATACTTATCTGTAGCTTGTTCCTTATTATCTTGTTCATTTTAATTTTTTTGTTTAGTACTTGTCTCCTCCACACTGACATATAAGTTTCTTGAAGGCAGAAACTTTGTCTGATTGATTCATTAATATTTATGCCCAGACTTGGGTCAGTTAGAGTAGATGCTCAATAAATGTCCGTGGAAAGAAAAATTGAGCCCTCTGTGTGAATATGATTTCACTCACTCCTTCCAGGTATGGAAGGTTGGCTAGAGGGATTCTCGTCCCAGCCTGTGCAGTGGGTTACCACCCACAGATTCCTTGTAAGTGTGAGGGAGTGCTCATGCCCTGCAAAGAGGTGGAACCAGGGTCTCAGTTATCCCTTGGCAAAATCGCATGTTTTTAATAGCAGAAAGGGTCGGGTTTTTGTTATGTTTTGTTTGAGTGGTATTTACAAAAATTTTTTGGACAGAGACTATATGGAGATCCAGTAGAAATGTATGTGATGTGGAGAAAAGGATTTTTTAGCAAGAATAAAAAGGGAATATTAGAGGATCAGATTTAAGGTAGAAGAGATGATCAGCACCCAAAAAATTGTGGGGGGTTATTATAACGAGGTGGGCAACAATTCAAAGCAATGTAATAGAAGTAGTCTGGTTATCTTCAGACCATCTAACATATTTGCGCCTGAATCATCCAAAAGAATTTTCAGACCAAGGCAGGGAAATCTACTGTACATCCACTTACTTTCTCTATTAAGTAAAATATACATTTGTAAAAAGTTGTACATAAGTACATGGTTTAAAGCTTCATAAGCATATAGTAGCTGTAGTATATATAATTCCACAACCAAAACTGGGGTAAAAGACCTACATACATCCAGCATGAAAATCCACAGAAACACCATGTTATTTTAATGTGGTTTTTACAGAAGATTCAGTGGAGAAAAACTAGATCTGCTTCTCGGCTTCATTTCAGGAAATCCTCTCAGCCCCTCTGGTTTAGGTCCTGCCATCTGTACAAAGTCACAGCTGCAGAGAGTGTCTGTTTAATCACAGCTTTCAACAATAACAGCAACATTATACCCCAACACCCTCACACACTTGCCATGTGCTCCTATATGTGTGACTTTCCAATCATGCTTCCCTAGAAAGTATGTTGGTATTCGTGTACCAAGAGAAGCACAAAGCATTCAATGTGTCAAATTCCAATAAAAATTTTAAGAGAAAAATAAAATAGTTTTCCTAAACTTGCTGTGGGAAGTATTTTTCATATGGTTATAGGATAAATTTTATAGGAAGTTAAGCTATCAGAGGTTTGGAAAACCATATGAACCATATAATTTTCAACAAGCACTAGTAATAAAATGAGTTCCCACTGACAAACATAAAAATGTGGAGTTTTCCCCCTGCTGCCTACCCTAAAATCAAAATTGACAAACAATTTCCCTATATTTAAAATTATTAAGTCTATTTAATTACAAAACTTAACTACTGAACACATAATGTGAACAGACAATCACAGTTGGAAAAAGGTGTCCCATCTTTTTTGACCTAACACATTTTCTGGGTTTCTCCACTGCAGACACAAACTTAGCACCAGCTCCTCAGGCCCCTGGATAAAGGACATTCCCGTGGACAGAGGAAGTGTAGATTGTTCTTGCAATAAAGAAAAGAGGTGACTGTCCTTCTGAGAGGCCATGCTACGTGAGCTCTGATGGAGCAGAAGAAGAGTGTCTGGTTGCGGAAAACAAAAAATAAACAACAAAAAAAGAAACTGTAAAAGAGCCAGAAAGGGCTTCTGGAGGATCCTGATTTGATCTCAATAACGACCGCCTGGCAGACACACCTCCAGGGAGTTCTCAGTGGGAGGTGTCAGTATTGTCCCCCGCTGTCCCAAACACATGGAGTGCAGTCATTTTGTCACTCAGTGAACAATAGCAGACGCTGTCTCCTTGAATCAAAAGACAGGAAGGGAAAGGTCACGTGAACAGGAGTGTGAGGAGAGGAGAAAATGGATAAAGATCTATTCATGCCCTCTCCCTGGAGGTCTGGAGCCCGGCTCTCATCCTTCCTCTTGTGGAGAGCAGATCAGTATCACTTATCTCAGCTTTGTTTTGGCAGCTGGAGAGGCTGAGACATAATTTTGGGTAACAGGGGAAATACCTTTTAATTCAAAACTGAGAAAAGTAGAGCTGTGCTTCAAAAGAATCTCAGCAAATGAAGCCTGCGGGTAGTAACCTGAAAGGAGAGAGCACCCTATTCAAACAGTGTCTGGGTATGAAAGGAAAGTATATATTTTTTCCCAACATTTTTTTTTCACTTTCAATGATTCAGACATCAAAAAAGTGGAAATGGCATGGAGGGAAACTGACATTTTTTTAAAGGTGATTACAATTTTCCATAGCTAGGTTCTAAATAATAATAAGAAGAATTTTAAAAAATTAAAAATACAAAAACCTACTTATATGTATGACCCATGGACATGAACTAAAGGTGGGGAATGCGGGTGGGAGAGGGTGTGCAGGGTGGATGGGAATAAAAGGGGGGGAATGGGACAACTGTAATAGCATTATCAATTAAATATATTTTTTAAAAATACAAAAACCTAAACATTAATGTAAAGGAGATTTTAAAAGTGAGAGTGTGTTCTCTTCTCTTGGCATTGGACTCTGACAGACGCAGCTTCAAGTCCTAGCCTCAGCGACAAAACACTCACTCGGCCACCCCCAGCACATCACGCAGCCTCTCCGTGCCTGGATCTGCGCTCTGTAAATGAAGTTGAACGTAGATATGTACCTCACCGCACTGCTGTGAAATTAAATAAAGTGATGCCCATAAATCTTGGCACAATACCTGATTCATTTAAAAAAACCAGTAATGAATAGCCTTTCAAACTGTTTTGATATCTGCACTTAATTAAACATTCTCCCCATTCAGAAAAAAACAATTTTGATTTTTTAAATTATTTTTCTTAGCAAAGTTCTTTTTTAAAGTTTGTTGTTAATGTTATCACATTATCACAAATCCTGATTAATAAAGCAATCAAATCAGCTTACAAATAGATTGCTGCATGGGCAGAAAACAAATAAAATAAATAAAAGTGAAAGTCCATTTGGCAATATATTGCATAAAGCCTAAATAATCCAATATGTACTATCTATTATTTCTAGAGAAATATCAGGTGTATACATATTTATGTATGTATATTAGCTCATTTATTATTTTATTCACTTATTTACTTATATATTAGTTCATTTATTAATTTATTCACTTATATACTCATGCATTTGTTTGTTAACTTAGTCACTCATCCATGTGTTTATTATTCTGTAAGTACTGAAAGAGCTTGGGACATACAAAGGTGAAGCAGACTCAGAGGTGTATAGTCCCCGATGAGTAGATCGAATGCAGCTCTAGTCACTAGGGCAGGCTCACACGTCTATACAGTACTTAGTTTATTGCTGGAGTCTGATGCCATGAAATTAGCCCATTAGGAACCATACAAATTAATTATTTTATATATTATGTAATTTTATATGATCATGTTTATTTGGTGTTATTTACTCATAATTATGCTCTATGTAATTATGCTCTATGTATCATTCTAGTCCAGTAAATGGGCAGCCAGGTCTAAAATGTACATACATTTATAATATAGAAATTGCTGAAGCATGTTTAATTTTCTACCAATACTTTTGCATGACCAGAATCCTGAAGTCAAAAAGGAAAATCAGAATCAGACTTGTACCGTCCCCCTTCACAATCACAGACACGTTCAGCTCCATCCGCGCAGTTTTTCAGCGGCGATTACCAGAGCAAGGCTGTAATCACTGCACTGTGGTGCTGACAAGAAACTGACAGTGCTGGAAGAAAGGCAATGATAGCCCTGTCATCTGACCTCTCGCTGACAATCTGTTTTCCTGCCTTCTATTCTCTTTCATCTCTTGGCATAGGAACAGAACGATGGCACTGGCAGATCAAGTTGATACCATAAGTGATCATTGGATAGGGGTCATTACACCCTGTAGTTTTTCCCTGTGAGCATTTTAACTGAGACTATCAATAAGGTTATCCATTAAGGTTTTAAGATCAAAAAGAAGGCTTTATGTGACTCTGAGAACTTCACACTGTTTATTATTAATCTACTCCCCAAAGCGCCAGTCAAGCATGCTGTTCCTGTAACAGGTTTGGAACTCTTGGGGGAGATCACGAATCTCGAAAGATCACTTCAAGGTTGTGCATCGCTCTAATGTTCGTGCCCAGAGCGAAGGCCGGCCCACTCTATCCTAGACACATGCCTGCTAGGCACAATGAAATGTGTTTTCCAGGCCAACCCTGATCTCCCCATTAGTGGCTTCACAACACCCCAGTACATCCCATACACCATTCCCCAGGACTTTCTCCCGGAGTTACCCCATGTCTTTCAACTCCAGGTCCCAACGATAATGCAGGACACAACACCTCTTGTCTCTGAGCAATCATTTACAGATAACATATGCCCGTGGATAAAATCCATGCATTTCTTCATCTGATACTGATGGTTTCTGTATAATGTTTATTGCCTTCTGCTCCAGAGCTGTGCATAACCATCTCCTTTGTCCATTATTCACCCCAAATCCAGGCTGCTCTGGGGGCTCAGCCCACTTTCACTGTGACAGGCCTGTGTCAGCCAGGGGTGCTCTTAGGTCTGTTATGCTTTGGGTTTGATTCCTAAAATCTCCAGGCCGATTTGAGGAGAAAGCTTCCTTTATGTCAAGATGAGCACTGAGCATCATTTTTATTTGGGACAGAACTGAGTGATTTTTACTGAAAGCTCTGATTTCCTTTGCAGTGAGACAACTATTGTACTGTTTTCTTTCCATCACTTACACTTACACCTACCCAGGAAGGTATCAGTGAAAGAGCACACCAGGGCCCTCATACACTTACTGGGACTCTTAATGGGCCCTGCAAGCACATTGCCACCTTCTCTTACTCCAGGAAATGCTGCAAAAACTAGTTAAACTGTCAGCCACTGTGTTGTTAATAGGGAGAATTTTGACAAAGGAATTAATTCCTTAAGAGATTGCCCACTGAGAGCATGAGGAAATGCTTACATGAAACTTTGTGGAAATTTTATGCACTGGAATAAGAATCATTTTCTCAAAACTATTCACTGTGCAGTGGCCTGTATTTTTGTCTACAAATTTAGATATGAAAGAAATATTTTATTTTTCTCTAATAGAAATTAATTATTTTTAATCCCTAATAGGCTCTGTGGCATAAACATAACCTTAAATTAGCATTTCTTCCTCTGTCTCCAGGGATTTGCCTCAGTTCTTAAAAGCTTACATGACATGTGAAGACTTCATGCAGACAGGGCGTCTCATCTGATTTTCAGTGTTGGAATGTTGGCAGTGTCTTCTTTGAGTTTGCAAATATAAGGAAAGGTGTCTGTTATCACACCTATTCATACTTGTTAGCATTCCTATCCAATCTAGTAATACAAGAAAAATAAATAAATGAAGGTTCAGGGATTGGAAAAGACAAAAACAAAATTATCTTTATTCCCCATAACATGATTATGTTTGTATACAATTTAAATTTTTTTCCAATTATCATAGCTATTTTATGCTGATACTAGGAAATATCTTTTCTAATTTTTTATTATTACTGTTCAGTTACAGTTGTCCTACCTTTCCTCCCCCACAATTATCAAAGCTATTAATACAATGGGCATGATTATTAGATATAAATCCAGCACTCCAAAATCATTTGAACTTCTATTCACCTGCAACAAAATTTAGAAAATGAAGACTTTTTAAAAATGACACTATGTATAGTAGTATATAAATCATATATAAAATATCTATGGTGAACTCCTAATCCTTTATTGAAAGACAATGTAAATGTTTTAATAATTATTTAAAGACTAATTTACTAAGTGAAATAGTATATTAAGGACATAGAATACTTGCTATTGCAAAAATGTTATTTGATCACAAATTTATCTACAATTTCAATTCCAATAAAAATTCCAACTGTGTGTGTGTGCTGTTTTATATGTGGTGCTTGACAAACTGATTCTAAAACATATAGGACCTTTTAAGTTACCATAACTGTCAATATTCTAAGGAGGAAGAAGAATAACATCATGGCACATGATTACCAGATACCAATCTTTATTATAAAGAGATATTAATAAAGGTAGTCAGGTATGAGAACAGCTAAACAAAGTATGATGGTGACTGTATAAACACAGTATATGACTGAGTTTAAATGCAGATCAGTGGAGAAGAATAAACTTTTTAAGATGAACTGTACTGGGGCAACTGACTACACGTGTCGGGGGAAATACCTCTCTCGATCACACATATAAATCAATTCCCAATGTATTAGACTTCAGCGTGAAAGACAAAAATTTTGAAGGAAGTTAGGGATTTTTTTATCTTGCGGGATAGAAAATTTTTTCTTAAATAAGTCACAATATAAGCAAACTATGAAGAGAAAAATTGGTAAATGCAATTACATAAAAAATAAAAACTATCCTTATAAGTTATGATGGAGTAAAAATATAAGCTACAAATTTAGATGAGACTTACAATACAATGAAAGGGTTACTATGAAATGCATACAAAGAACTTTATGAATCAGTAAGATAAAATCAAACAGCACTATTGAAAAATAGAAACACAAATTTCATGAGAATAACTAACCCCAAAGCATATTGAAAGATATTAACCTTTTTAGTAATCAAAGAAAGTATAAATTAAAATCATAACTAGATACAATTCATGCCCACAAGTTTGGCAAAAAGTAAATATAGAATAATACAAAGTGTTGCCATGAATACCTTATATAGCAAAAAGGGTAAACTTCCCTTTGCTATACATTATATAGCAAAAAGGGTTTTACTTCCATTGAAAATATATATGGAAGTGGGTAAAACTAATTTGGAAAACTGAGTGGGCAAGTTGAATGTGTGCCTAGGCTATGATTCAGGGATTCCACTTTTAGGTATTTATCCTGGAAGAAATTCTTGCATATGTGCACCAGGAAATATGTATATGAATATTTATAATTATGCTGCTTACACTAGCAATTAAACTGAAAAACTTCTATGTGTGTGTACCTCAAAAGTAAGATGGAAAATAAGTTGTGATATAATTATACAATGGAATACTACACTGTCACTAAAAAAGAATAAACATTTTTAAAGGTCCACTTTATTTTTTTTATATTTTTATTGAATTTATAGGAGTGTCATTGGTTAATACAATTATATAAGTTTCAAGTGTATGGAACCATAATAATCATCTGTATATTCTATTGTATGCTCAGCACCCAAAGTTAAGTCTCCTTCCATCACCACTGATCCCTGTTTTATCCTCTTCCGCATGCCCCTACCCACCTTTCCCCACGTAGTCACCATACTGCTGTCTGTGCCTATGATTTTTTTGAAAAAGAATAAAGGTAAGTTGTGTTTAACAAAATAGATAAACCTCAAAAATGGAATATTGATCTATAGAATCAAATCACCTAAGAATTCACAAAAAGTGTGATTTTTATTATAATTATATAAATTACAAAAACAGACAAAACTAAACAATATGCTGTTTAGGAATTCCTACAAATTTCATTTTTTTAAAGCTATTAAGAAAAGCAAGGGAATATTTAATGCAGTATTCAGGGTAATGGTCCCCTCTGCAGGCCTGCATAGAAAAAAATGAGAGTAATGTAGAAATGGCAAATACATCTTTTGCTTCGGGTGATGTATACACAGATGTACATTTCTTTATCATTCTTAAACTGCATGTTTTTCTGCATGTTTTTTCATATGTAGTCTACACCCCTCCATAAAAATATTTTATTTATTTTTATTTTTTTAAGTTTATGATGGATATTTATAGTTGATGTAAAAATATGTGAGTAGAAACTTTTGGAGGAGTCATTATAACAAACCAAGGCAGCAGGACTGAATTTGCTCATTTTTAACACTTGTTTGTAAAAAAAAAAAAAATATATATATATATATATATATGGGAACAGTAAAGAATAGTAAAAGGTGGGAAACTCTGAAGTCTACAAATACAGTTTATTGGCCTCTAATATGGCCATATGATCAGCTATAAGGCAGAGCATCTCTCTGCTTTAGAGAGTTTAGAGCATTAAAGAGAAAATGCCTGTGGTCCAGGTTGAATATAATGTCATGTCTCTTGTAATGATTTTTCCCAACATCTGGAAAACATTTGGGATGTTTCCCAACATCCCAAACATCTAGCCTGTATTTAAATTAGAAAAATAAAACCCTCAAATTAAAAAAAAAATTCATTGTTGTATAATTCACATACACATGAAATAGTTAGACACTAGACTCCAGATGGCTTCAGGAAAAGAGGATGCAGAAACAGGTCAGAGAGTCAACATGCAGTGCCTTTTATAAACTTATGAAGGAAAATGAATGAGAAGGAAAGAAAAGGAAAAAGAGACCTCAGTAGAAAGAGAGTAGAATAGCAATGAAATGCAATTCAACACAACTGGTTCTAGGGTAACTTGTCAGTGCTGTTCTGGGGAAGCTGCTCACACATATCACGTAACAGTCAGCTGGAAAAAAATAACTGCTCCTCGACTCATAGGAAAACAGCCTAATTAGTTCAATTCAGCTATAAATAAATAAATACACCAACTGGGAATCTATTATGAAGCAACCACTCTCCTAGATCCTAGGACATTGGACGTAAATAACATGTGATTGGAAGTCAAAACATCAACAATTCCAGTAGAAGTAGTAAATTCCATGGGAGAAGTATGCATCGGATCCCACTGAAGCACAGAGCATTAGCACCAAGTCAAGCCAAAAGGGTAAGGAGAGGCTTCCCAGAGTGGGCCATGCTTGGGATGAATCTAAAAGTCAGGGAGGATGTGAACACCACAGTATTAGAATCGCAAGAAAAGCAAAAGGTACTAAATCAGCTAAAACCACATTGGAAGAGTCTTTTTAATATTATAATGAAGAATAAAGTACTTATTTTTAAAGAAACACAATTCTTAAATAAAGGAAGGAATATAGGTTATTAGGTAGGAACAGAAAAAATGCATATGAAATGTAATATAATTTGGAGTGAGTACAAACTCTAAGCCTGACATCCAAGGAATAAACAATTTCATCTGAAGCACATGTAATTGCTAGATTTTTTAAACCATGTCCAATGAACAGAAACAGCAATGGCACATGGCTCAACCAGATATAAAGGACTAAATGAACAGATTTGACCTGAAATAAAAACCTGGGAGCATTTGACAAAGGGTTAATGATTCCATATTAACATAGCCATAGGAAGCATACATAAAAATCTTACCTATCAGTAAGGAAAGTCAAGCTTCAAAAGAAAAACAGGAAGGAGGCATGAAGAAGCACGGCACAGACGACGTGCCAGTGGTCAGCAGCCTCGCAGACACCGTTCGTCTCGACGGCAATCAAAGAAACACAAGGTTAAGCAACAAGACACTCATTTCTGTTCATCAGATTGTCAAAGATTACACTTATTTCTCGAGTTCTCTATTAACCAAAACGTGCCCTGCTTAGGCACAGAAAAACACCGTATGACCAGTTGTGCTCATTATTTTCTCCAAGTCGCTGTAGATTACCCCATAGTGGAAATGAAAGTAACTTAATTTTTTTTTATCAGATTGTCCTTTTCCTCAAATATTTCCTTTGGCCCAGCTACTAAGCCCAAAATGTTCAGAAAGGCAGAGGAGGGCGACTCCTTCCTGTGAAAGTATCAACAGCTGGAGTGATATCCACTGGGTAAAAAATATACTATGAGAAAAAAAATACAGATAGTTATGCAACAGAGCTCAAAGGTATGTTGGCTTACTGAGAGGTTCGCCAAGGCAATACGGGGTAGTTAAATATTTGTTCATCTGGCACTTCTGAAAAATATTTTTAAAAGAGAAACTAAATGTAGACTGAAAATACAAACTTTTTTTTATCTAAGTGCGAAAAGTTGAAATTATATATTTTCACCAAGCATGTGTGGTGGTGACAAGGGTCTCAGAAAGAAAACCAGCCATTGAGAAGGCCTGGTGTGACATGGGAAACTGGTGGGGACTCTATGGCATCCTAAGAAGAACAATGAGGGGGACACTTGGAAGTATTCGTCCCCCTGGACCCTCAGAGAACAACCTCTGGGCAGAGAGTCAAACTGGTGGGACTCTGGACAGGGAGAGGTGATTTGGAGAGCGATGCTGATTCACACTTTGTCAGCACCCAGCATGAGCAGAAACGATCCCCAGGTTCTTGAGAAAGGACATGTGGGGAAAAATTAGGTCATGGTCTTAATGAAAAATTAACTACAAAATTTAAACTTAATAATAAGGTTTAAACATAAGGTTTACTTTAAGAAACAGATTCAGGCCTCCCAGTGTTCCAGTTCGAACTTAAAGTCACAGCAGCCTTTGCGAAGGTCCTTAAAGGTGCCGGATTTTGTTTCCCTTTGTTCAGGGCCTTTGTATATGGTGTTCTCACTGCTTAAAACACAACCCTTTTTTCACAGAAATACTTACATACACAAATACATATAAAAAGACTCATCCCTTCTTCCAACCTCAGCTTACATGGTACATGATCAAGGAGGAATTCCCTGACCTTCATGTCATCACTAAAATAATTTCCCTCATTATTCTCTTATTTTAACATCCTGTTTGCTTCCTTTATAACACTTATCAGGTTGTAACACTCAGATTCACCTGAGCATTTGTGTTTTTGCATGTTTACTTTACCCTATCTAGCTCCTATCTAATTAGGACCTTGTCTGCCTTATTTATCACTGTGTGTCCAACATCTGGTGCAGTGCCTGACATGTAATACACTCTCCGCAAATATTTGTTGAAATGACCACCGAATGCACTGAAGCAAGGTATGCTGCCACAGACAAAATCAGGACTTCCAAAGTGAAGGTGAGAGGTGTATCAATGTGATACAAACCTATCCTGGCTTGTTGTAATCTCAAAAGGTTAACCTACAATCATGGCAGATGCCAAGACAGCGGCAATTTGGAACACAAGGGACAGAAGAGAGGCAAATTTCATCAGGGACAATGATCCAACTTGAATGAATACATTAAAAGAGCACGTAAGTACCCTGAGATACATCAGGGATCCGGGAAGCTTGGGTCACCTTGCCTCCAAAACATTCATCTTCACCTATCATGCCACCTATCTCATTTGACTCCTTGGAATAAAGTTCCATAGAAAAGCATTTTGTCCATTGCAGCTGATTTGTAGTATGTACTCAATAAATATTTGATGATTAAACAAATTCTGTTAGTAGGGGTTTAGAAAAAAATCTTTTACAATTGTCATTGCAATTGTTATCCACATCTTTTTGTACTTTCCTAAACTAGGTAAGTGTGCTTTTCCTTTTATTTTAGAATTTGCTGGATTCCTGAGCCATCTTATTATTTCTTACTAAAGTCATAAAAAGGAGAGAAGAAAGCCACATTTGACAGTGAAGAACATCTAAAAGGGAAAATGGTAATTATACAAAGGTTCATTCACCGCAAATAATTGAGACTGTGGTATTATTTCTAAAACAAAAGGTATGCCAAAGCACTACAAACTCTGTGTGTATTTATATTTGAAACTTGGAGTTGTGATTTTTAGAAGTCTGTCATTTGGAAACATCTGTTAATACCATCTGTATGGAATTCAAACTCAAAGTGAACAGCATGCTCTTTTTTGTGTGAGGCTCACAAGCTGAAGAACCTAAAACCACTGGATTGGTGTTCTTAAAAAAAAATATTACTGTTCCAGCCCACTATCCCCTATGAAGTAATTCACTTCCCTGTTTTTGGAGTATAATCAAACTGAGGCTGATGTGACCAGATATCTTTAGGTCATTATCAGGTGTTCTTATTTAAGGAGACTGCGTGTGTGTGTGTGTGTGTGTGTGTGTGAGTGTGTGCACATCACACTACAGCACTGCCAGCTACTCTCAACTTGGGAGAATGTCTATGTCTTGTACCCCCAGGGGCACTGCCATCAGTACCTCTCCCACCTCACTCACCATTCTTTTTCAGTCTCACCTTCAGGCCACCTATCCTCTTCTCTAGTGTTCCCCAAGTTTCTACATTCAGACCCTTCGTTTTACCTATAACCTTTTGGGGGGGTGGGAATTGCATCTACTTCCATATTGTTGATGACCACCAGTATTCAGAAGTGCTGATTCCAAGTTGGGTGTGTTTTCTAGGGCACCATCATCCATGTGAGCATAGTTATCTGTTTGCCGATGTTTGTGTTTTATAATTGTATTTATATTCCTTTTTTCCTGTATGAATCTGTCACACGCTCAGTCACCAGTGGGCTTCCTCCAGGCCTTCTTAGGAACACAATACATCAGGAAGTCAGACTGCTGGAGTACAAACGCTGGGTTCGGCCACAGGCTAGCTAAATGACCCTGGATAACCCTGGGCAATTTGCTGAATGTATGTGGCCTTCAGTTTTCTCATCTGTAATATCAACCTCAATGGGTTCTTATAAGGACAGAAGAAAATGAAACATGGAAAGTGTAAGCACTGTGATGATATATTGTCAAGTGCCTGATATGTTATAAAATTGAACAAAAAGAATTATTATATTAGATTTTAAATCAAAAACTTATCTTTGCAAAAAATAAAATCAACATATTTCTTTAGAAAAGCTTGTGATTCAGGGTGAGTCTAATGCTTTTAATACTTCAGGTAGCTTGCCTCAATGCTTGTGAAAATCAGGAAGTTCAATTTAAGTTGTTCTTTAAAAATCAGTCATATTTATGTGTGAGGAAAACACGCAGAACACAGCTCTCTATCTGTCTAATGGTGGAGGAGACCAGACCAGATGGTCTTACAAGTTCTCTTTTGACTTTTTTCTCTCCAATCTGATTCCAATAAGTCCTGTGCTGTTATATCAGTTAATGGTTCTTTTGAGTGGTAACATTGAACATCTCTGATGACAAAAAAACATTACATGTTAAAACTTATTAAAAATTAAACTATTTTAAAAAAGAAAATAGCTATAAATTGTTATTTAGGAGATTTTTAGCTTAGAAAACTCTGTAACTTAAGGAACTTAAAACTCCAACTTTTTTAAAAAAAGAGCTTATAAATGAGCATAAAACTATATTCCCTTTAATTCAAGGAAACAGTGAAAAATTCATTGCTTATTTTGCTTCAAAAGTTGACTTTTTAATGCCCTAGTTTTGAGGGGAAAGTGTCTTTCAGGTCATGTTTTTGCAATTTAAGCGTGAATCTAACTTATTCTACTTGGCAGGTTCTGTCTCGCACTTTGTAGACCTGTAGGCCAGTCTGCAAAATCTAGCACTTCTAATCATGAGACTCATCTGTTTCTATAGTCACCAATGAATAAGTAAAACTGAACATGCTAATCACTTAAATACTCCATTTAGGTTCATGAGGGCAAAGTAATTACTAACCCTTTCTAACTTTGTGCTTTATCATACTCAAGATTTCATAGGTTAAAGACTAAAGTGCTATACACATGACTTGGTATAAACTGTTCTGAACTCAGCTGGGAAACAAAAGACTATTCACCCTGGAAAATACTACAAAAGCTAGATTACTCTTAAGAAAGGAAGAATAGTGAATTAAGTCTGAAATTTGTGTTAAACTTTAAAGTATATTATAATTTTGTCCAAAACAACCTTTTACAGACTAACAAGCCACAATTCCCAAATCTTTCTTTAAAAATACATTCTCAATAATTTTAATTTTGTTTAAAATTAGCAAACAGAGAATCAATAAGCCCAGAGGTGGCTCTACCATGAAATTCATGAGGTGCCTTAGGTGGTAAGAAAAGCACCCTAGTTGTTTTTGCACATTTGCAGGATTTTGTAAAACTTAAGGTATTTTGCATTCTTTTTCTAAAAGGGGCCCCTCAAATTGTATAAGTTTTAGGCCCCAGTGAACCTCTACCCAATCCTGCCTGAATATGCATCATTCATCTGAGTGTTAGATACAGTCCAGTTATTCGGGACTTTATGTACAAATTACCTGCATACTTACCATTGCCCACAAGAGGGCCCTAGCTACATTATGTAAAGAAATGCTCTGGGCCTCTTTCTTTCCATTTCTTTTTGTGTAACTAGACAAGCAAGACAACCCTGAGCAAACAGCTCTCCAAGTTGAAAAGCTTCGTGTTAGCTTCGAATTGAAAATGACTGCCATCAACAGACTGATGTGGCAGAAATGTTTTGTTCTGTTCCACTGCTGCCAACCCTTCACTTGGCAATCTTGAGAGGAAAGCAAAGCACAGCATGCCCTTAACATTTAACCAAGTTACATGAAAGATCATTTCATCCGAGGGATACTTAGTCAAAATCAAATAATGCCTGAGTTGTTTGGTCCAAGCCCCTCAAGTGCTCAGACATCATATAAGGCTTTCTTTGCTGAGAACAAGCACCAACCCCACCAGTTTCCACACACGTTTAGCTTGTTCCTGCTGCTTTCTGTAGCCTAACTTCCCAGCAGGGATTTGTACTAAATTCCAAAATCAAGCCTCACAGAGAACTGCCACGTAGACTCCCTTTGACAATCACTCCACAGGTGCAAATTAACCTATCATATCCACAATTTCAAAACAGTAGCATACTCATTTTTCAAAAGCAGAAGACTCATAATGCAACAGCAAAAATTACTTATATTTGCTTGTAACTTTTCTCCATATCCTTATCTCTTCCAATGCTATTTCCTACAATGCAAAAAGCCATGTGACTTTCAGAAAAGAGAATGTCTTTGTCAACAAATCCAGAGACATATGGGCCACGAGATAAAGGCCCCACATCTATGAGAAGTTTATAAGAAGATTTAACATGTCCCCTAAGATCATAAGAATTCCCTTCCAGAGGCCTTTCAAAGAGGGTAGGCAAGTGTGGTAACCATGACAATTCTGTAATGAAATTCTGGGACATCAGATCAGGAATAGTCATTTTATAGCTTCTCAATCAACTTGTTGATAAATCATAATTAACAGTTTGGGGAACTCGTATTAGACAATAGTGATTCAAATTAAGCTAAGCCAAGGGAGGGCATGTAATTTATTCGGATTTGCAATCTGTTTATTGCAAGAAGCCAAAATCTTGCTGTGATCTGCCCTTCATGTGCAAAGCTTGCTTTGCAGAATCTGTCTTCCACAGAGAGGGGAAAATCTCTTCCCAAAGCATCCAGCTCATTAATACCTTTTTTCTTTAATACATCTATCCTTTAATACCTCATTAATCAAACAAGCTTTTTTGGTCACTTGATCCCAAGGGAGTTACGATGAGTGGGGAAGGCTGGGATAGAAAGAGATATCAACAGCTTACATGAAAGGAAGAGCAAAAATTTTACAGGGGGAAGAGACAAGATGAAGAGGTCAATATGGTAAATCTTATTCAATTCCACCTGGAATATTGTTGGTAAAAATCCATATTAAATGACCTAGCCCTGGTCTGCTTCTCAGATTTCATCTAGTACCAGTCTGCCTTGTTTGTTATGTTTCAGCTACATTGGCCTCCTTCCTGTTTTTCAACACACCAACCTCTTTCCCATGCCTGATTGATCTGTCATGTCCTCACATGCTTAGTTTCTTTTCACTGTTTAATCCAAAGCTCAGATGGCACCACTCACAGAAGCCCTCCCTGACCACCCTAGTCAAACTTGTCCTTCCCATGCCACATGTCTTATGACTCCAGAGCACTTACAACTATTTAAAATCCTTCTTAATTTACTTGTTTATTTTCCTGCCAGTGTAAATTCCACAAGAACAAGGCCTTGTATCCCTTATTCACTAATATGCATACATACCCCAGAGCTGAAAACTTTTCTACCAGGTGCCTTTTCATAAGTGCTCAATGAATACTTGTTGAATGAATGAATGAGAGAGAAGTTTACTCTCAAAAACAATAATATTTTGAATATTAATGTTACAAAACTATATGAGGATACCCGTTCTTGGGGGATTTGTCATCTAATTTGAGAAATATAGTACATAAGAAAAACATTACCTGGATGTATTGTACGAATGCCAAGAGGAAGAATTATAGGTGTTTGGGGAAGAAGCAATGACTTGTCCTTCCTTCCTGAGCCTCAGGAACATTGGAATACACATCCGTGTGCTTTAGTGGCTACATATCAAACAGGTTTTTACACTGGCAATCACTACAGGGCTGACACACAAATTCCACCTTATGTGAGGTATAGAAAAAACATTAACCTGGGTACAAAAATCTGTGTGTGCTTTTGGTAATAGATAAGAATTTTTAATAAATGCTGAGCAACTTCAAAAAAAGTGGAAAC